>JAKOPK010000257.1:0-40551 GCA_024195185.1 Coniferiporia weirii
GCACCCCAAGCCCAGGCCCCCACCACCTATGCCCAAGCCACGGCCCAGCCGGCCGCACAGCAACCCTCAGGGGGGGCCCCCCAAACTCCGGCGGCCGACAAGAAGAAGAAGAAAGGTTCTTGTCAGCTGCCCCCACCCCCAAAAATGTACACTAAGGACCCCACCCTCGTCCTTAATGCCGGCAACCTCCCCCATCCCTCTTGACTAGTAACCACCACCATCCCTACTGTAGCGTGCAGCTAAGACTCCCTCAGTATGGCTTTTTTATTATTATTATTATTATTATTATTCCTACAGGGTTATCTAATACACCTGCCCCCCCGAAGGGGGGGCCATGACTAAACAACTATGGAGGCGCCCGTCATTGCACATCACACAAAACTGGGCAGGGCATGTCCCCCCGAGGGGGGCTAGTGGAAAACGCGCCCTATTAAGGAAAGGAGGAGAGGAGGAAAGGGAGGTTTACATATAATGATGCCATGCCCATAACTAATAAAAGAGAGGAAAACTATGGGGTCGACTAAGAAAAGGAAAAGGGAGGCTGCAGTCGCCATGCGGGAAACCAAGGGTGGAGTCTGAAAGACAATCACAAGTCAGGGGGAAAGGGGGGAGTGTTACCTGAGAGCTCCAAGAGGGCCAGGTCCATGTCCCGTGTCCGAGGTCCGAGGTATCAATGCATGTAGGCCTGTAGGGTGTTCATGTCCAATCCGTTGGTGGTGGGGAGGCTGTCCAGAGCCATGGCAGTGAACGCCAAACGAATGGCCCCCATGGTGCGGTCTGAGATGTGGTTTAGGTGTCCTGTCAGGTGCAGCCAGCATTGCAGGACTAGGATAAGGTCTTTGTCCACCCATTCAGAGTGGTGGACAGGGGGGGTTGCCGTCTTGGCCAGATGTGGGGAATCCACGATGCAAATGACTTGCAGCTGCCCAGGATATGCGCTGTGTATTGCGTCGGCCAGGGGGGGTGGTTGTGTCACCTGCAGTACGATATCAAGCTGTGCGTGTGCCGGTAGGCTGAGTTGAAGCTCAGCCAGTAACCCCTGTAGGGACCGGTGCGGCAGAGAACCTGAGTGACTGCAGAGAGCTCGTGGCGGGGGTGGTCGACCAGGAGAGTGAGAAGCTTCCAGGGCGTCCGGGTGGGGGGGCCCGTGACCGCCAAGTATTTATCAGCGGTGGAGGCGAGGGGGTGGGCAAGTTGAAGGGCCCAGTGCTCGCGCGTGGTGAGGGTGGCCTGCTCCTTCAGCACAGAGATAGAGGGGGGGAGATTGGATGGCAGTAGGCAAGTTGCTGCCTTGGCCTCCACATCAGCCCATTCATTGCCCACGATGTCCTCATGACCAGGGGACCACATGAAATGCACATGTAGCTGTGGGAAGGAGTCCAGGAGGGTCTGGACACCCACCTTCCAAAGAGGGAGGAGGTTGGCCCCTGAAGCGGAGGGCCAGCGCTTGAAGAGGTTCAGGGCCATGAGCAAGCACATCCTTCTTGACCTTGAACCACCATCATCTACATTGCAGCGTGCAGCTCAGACTCCCTCAATGTCGTTTAGTGGCTCCAATCGCCCCCTACATCCTGACCCACCCCTCCCTCACTCATCGGCGTCATCCGTGGCCCAGGTCGCGGCCTCGAAGCCAGCGGCCCCCCCACCGCCACACCCACCGTCCTCACCACCGTCCTCCCCCCGCCGCACACCAGACCCCTCTCAAGGCCTGGCTCTCGGCCCAGCAATCGTGCTTTCCTCCCCGGACCCTCTTCAAGGTGCCCCCTCCTCTCCGTATGTACAGGGAGGAGATGGTGAAGATTCTACGATGGGTAACCCCCACACCCCCCAAGCGCAGACTGGCAAACAGTCCGCGGATGTCCTCACCCCCCTCGTGCGCCCCCAGCACATATCGGAAACCCAACGGATCCTCCTGGAGTCCGGCAGGGAATTCGAGGCCCTATTCATGCAGATGAACAATGGAGCACCCGACGCCACCCCCCAACAGACATTGTACGAGATGGTGCGGTACATCGGCAGGGTCCTGGCCCTATCGCAGCGCACAGTCTCTGCCCTCAACTGGGCAAAAGAAGGAGGAACCAACTCCCAGAACGTCGAGCTTCACAACTTGATGATCCAATACAACCTCAGAATCGAGGGACAGGACTTGTCCCTCCCCGCCCCCTTTGTCTGGACCGGCACGGTACAACACACCGCACCCATCCACCCCACCCCACCTGCCGACGACATTAAGGAGTTGAAAACAGCAATGCTCAGACTCACCTCCCAGGTCGGCAACATCTCATGACAGGTGTCCTCCCTGGCTGCTCACCCCCCACCACACCCCCAACAGGCCACGAAGACCATGGCCCCCACAAACGTGGGTGGACCCCCCACCACCAACGTGGCACCGGCCCCCCAAGCCGGTGCCCCCATTTCATATGCTCAGGCCACAGCCCAACCCGCAGCCCCCACTAACCCCACACAGATAACAACAGGTGCTCAGGCCAAAAAGAAGAAGAAGCCTAAGCATCAGCTGCCCCCACCCCCCAAGATGTTTGCCAAGGACCCCACTCTGGTCCTTAGCCCTGGCATCCACCACTGCCGCGCGGAACACCACCTCTCAGGAGCCATCCTTACCCAGAGAGCCCGGGAGTTTTTCGGTGCCCTCCCTACTGCTGACCAAGTCACGGTCCTATCCTCGGCATTCAATGTCAAGGGCAACATTGTGACCATCTTTGCCCACCGCCCCACCACCCAAACGCCGACAACCAAAACCATCATCAATCGTCACAGCATTGCGTTTGTGTGCCACATGCACGACCGGTGCCTCATCGCCAGAACCCTGGTCCCCACCGGGTTCTCCCTCTCCCCATCCCGCGTCCGCCAGCGCTCTGCCCTGCGCATCTCCATGGTGCCCACCACAGACCTCTTCGGATCGGAAGGTAAGATCTTTACCCCTGCCCAACTTTTGTTGGAAGTGAAGCACAACCTGTCGCTTCACAATCTCGACTTTGTCATCCCCCCCCACTTCACCACCCCTGAGGACAATATCAAGAACCTCAAGCAGTGCCCAGTGTCCTTCTCATTCGCTGATCCTGATGGTCAAGTCCGTGTGCGGCTCCTCAAGTGCCCCTGTTAAGATCAAAGGTTCGTTGTGCCGTCAGGATTACGGATACGTCTTAGACAGAGTCGGCAATGGATCTGGATGAGGTGGATGATGAAGATGGTGATGACGATGTACTTGGATAGTCACATACAGTAGACATATCAATGTTGGGTCAGGTTACGACAGAGTGCCCACTGGACTCGCGGGTGAGCAAATGAGCTTGTAAGAACAAAGAGCATTAGCTTAAGGCTATGTGCTTGACAAAGTACAGCTTATATAGACCTATGGAATGTAGGGGAATAGTGTGGAACAGTGTCTGGGTGATGTGTAGTAGAACATGGTGGAAGCGTAGGGAAGGGATGACTGAGCATGGTACATGATCAGTAAGTGCTACAAGGTCATGGAACGTACTAGAGGCATATGGGGGTAGGAGTTGGTGGAGAGTGCAAGGAAAAATGTAACACTGCCTCTCCGTTAGCCTCGACAAATCACCGAATTTGTTATTTTATAAGAGAAAAGGAAGGAGGGAAGGTGATGGAGTTGGACGAAGTAAAAAAGATGAGCTTATGGGCTTGAAGGAAAAGATGGCAAGCGCAGTGAATGGGGAGAAGACAAGACGAGAGAAGAGAGGGAGAGAAGGGAATTAAACAGCTGTAAGGTAAGATGACATGGGATTTCATATCAGCATGCAGGTCATGAGGTGTAGTACACAGTGACATGGGGGGGTGTATTGATAAATCGCAAACCCATCGCCATACCTAGCTCAAACCCATATAAACTAAAAAACGGGAAGGGTTGAGGAATGGGTTATAGAAATCCGTACTTCATGTAATCTGTGAGTCATAGTATCCCAATAGGGTCAAATAAAGACCAATAATGCTGAGTAGTTGGGACGGCGGGTATGGACAGGGTATTACACACTACTGAGTCGATTCTGGGTGATAAAAATGGGAAACACAAGTGGGCGTAATAGAGGGGAAGTGGGCACGAAAAATAAAGAAAAAGTGAATTGCGCACTATTTGGGCCTTTTAAGGTCATACCCAGGAGTAGTTAGTTTAGGGTCATTTCGGACCGGGTCGTTAGCCTAGCTAGAGTGATCCTGGGCCTTGGGGTTGTTTTCGTCGTCGTCCATGTCTTCGACCTCCTGAACAAAGGCGGGGCCGCCAAAGTCGGTGCGGAGTCGAATAGCTGCGGTCGTAGGACGGGGTCGCCATACTGGTTGGTGGTCATCGTCGATGTAGACACTCCATCGTACGCCATCGGGTCCCCAGTGAGAGTTGGTGAGCGGGAGTTGCTGCGTAGGTGTGGGGACTGTTTGGGTGTAGGCAGGGAGGGGTGTGCCTGGGGGTGACGGTGTGGGAATGGGCGACGTTGGGGATGGCTGGACCGGGAGCGGAGGTAGCCTCGAGGGGTGGAGCGGGCAGTTGCGGTAGCGGTGACCGGGGGCGGAGACGTTGCAACCCGAACAAATATATTCGGCACAGTCGAGGGTGTTGTGGTTGTGGGAGTTGCACTCGTTGCAGTGTCGTGCGGTGGGGGGGTGACGTCGGCGTGCGAAGGTGGGTCCTGGGCGGTGTTCGACCGTGATGACGAGTGCATTGGGTTTGCCGCTGGGGGTGACTGTGGTTGGGTCGAAGGTGGTTGGGGAGTGGGTTGGGGATGAGGGCATGGTGGGGATTGGTGGGGTTGGGGCGTTGCAAACGACGGGTACCAGGTGAGCATGGGGGTGCAAGTGCATGATTGCCGTGTGGACATCTTCAAGAATGAGCATGCGGTAGGCAGCGTCTCGAAAGAGGGTCAGCTCGGTTTGGACACAGTTTAGCTGCTCATCTAGTTCGGAGGCCCGTTCCTGCATACACCAAATGGCAGTCTGGAGGTTCTCAGCAAAGAGAAGGTTGTTCCGGCTCGTGTTTACTAGGTTGAGGTGGGGGTGTTGTCGAAGGGCCCGGTCCACCTCAGTGTGGAGGGCGGCTTGAGGGAGGATATGTTGGAGGAGAGTATGGGGGGAGAGAGTTGTTCTTGACCAGGTCCTGTGGGGGTTCCCCCAGGAAGAGCGGATTGCGGAAGCTGGTGCTGGGGTCGGAGGTGGGGTAGAGGAGCGGCGGTGTCGACAGGTGCATGGGGCCAAGCGTGGGGTACGGTTGTTGGACATTTGCATGTCAGGAGTGGTAAAGGCTGTGAGTAGTGTGGTAGTTGGTCTGTCGGAGGTGGGCTCAGGGATTAATGTACCCGTAGTTGAGGCGGTTGGTGGTGGTGTTGACAGTGGAGTGGCGGTGAGGAAAGAAGCAGTAGATGACGGATATGAGAATAAGAAATCCTCCAGGTATGATGATAGCCAGATACCAGAGGTGGTGGTTGGTGTTGATGTAGAGGGCGGGTCGACTGGTGAGGTCTGAGTTTGGGCATGTTGGTAGGATGGGCATTTGGTAGGGGGGTTGGGCATAAGAGTAGGTTGCTGGGGTCGATCTATAGGTTTTTGTTGTTTTTATACTTTTTGAGTATGGTTGTTGCATGTGATAGTGCTGTTTCGGGTAGCCATTGGTTTTCGGATGAAGGGTAGCTGGTCCACTTGACAAGGAACTGGCGTCGGTTTCCGTTCCCTTTGTGGGACACGATGGCTTCGATTTCAAATTCTTGATGACCTTCGATGTGGTCAGGGGGTGGTTGAGTGAATGGTGGTCCGTGAGTGTCGGTCTCTGTGTAAGCGGATAGAAGGGAGGCATGGAATACAGGGTGTATTTTCCATGCCAGTGGGAGTTTGAGTCGGTAATTGAGGGGAGATAGTACTTGAATGATGGGAAAGGGGCCTTCTCATTTAGGGGCTAATTTACGGGATCTATTGGGAAAGTGCAAATTACTGACTTCTAGCCAGACTTCGTCACCAAGTTTGAAGGGGTGAAAGCTGCAGGCGCCGTGTCGTGCCATATGGGTGCAGGCTAGATCATGTGCTGCGAGGGCTTCTTTCCATATCGAGGATAATAGCTTTAGGCGAAGGGCGAGAGAGGGGATGTCGGTGTCTTCTATTACCGGTGGGATCGGAATTGGGTCATATCCGAGGATGATGTTGAATGGCGATGTTTTGGTAACTGAATGGGTCTGGATATTGTGTGAGAATTCGAGGTCAGTGAGCGAGTCAGCCCAAGAGAGTGGTGATGTTCCACAGTAGATGCGGAGGTAGGCTTCTACTTCTTGGTTTGTACGTTCAGTTTGGCCATCAGTTTGGGGGTGATAGGCGGTGGACAGTTTGGATTTGATGCCTAGGCATGTGCACAGGGTTTGGAAGACTTGTGAGGCGAATTGGGGTCCTCAGTCAGAAATGATGCGTTTGGGTAGGCCGAAGCGTCTGTAGACGTTGTCATGATAAAGTTTGGCCGTGCCGAGGGTGTCGAGGGTTTTAGTGCACGGTATGAGGATGATTCCTTTAGAGGAGTTGTGATCAATGACAACCATGATGGAATCATAGTTGTTTGACAGGGGCAGGTTGGTTATGAAGTCCATTGATACTGACTGAAATGGTAGCATAGTGGGGTCTGCAGGTATTGGTAGTAGTGGTGGTTTAGTTGGGTGGGTGTTTATCTTCATTTGTTGGCATAAAGTGCATCCTCCTATGTAATTTTTAATGAATACTGTGAGGCCTGGCCACTAGTAGTGTTGGCAAATGAGTTGCACTGTTTTGAAGAGTCCGGGATGGCCGAAAGATGGGAGGTCGTGGAACATTTGAAGAATTTCGTGTTTAATATCGGCTTTGTCAGGGATGTAGACGCATTTCTGGTATCTGAGGAGACCAGAGTCGGTGGTCCAGTCATCGAGGGAGAATCGAAAGGGGGATGGGATTTTGAGAAGTTTAGTGTTTCGGATGGTGGAGGCGAAATTATCGGTTTCTTGGGCGGTTTGTATTCATGTGTAGAGATCGACGTTGATTTTCCCAATGAATAGTGTTTCAGGTAACATAGTGCATTCTTCAGCCAGTTCTTCACCATGATCGGCGTGTCGGGAGAGAGCATCTGCCCCAGGTATGGATGTTCCGGGTCTGTGCGTGATGGAGTAGTCAAATTGGGATAGGTATAGGTTCCATTGTGATTGACGGGGGGATAAGCGCTGGTCTGAGCGGAAGTAGGACAAGTTTTTGTGATCACACCAAATAATGGTGGTGTGGGGGTTTCCTAGTAAATAATGGCACCATGCTTCGAGGCCGCGAATAATTCCTAGGAGTTCTCGGTCATAGACTTCGTATCGTTGTTGGGCTGGTCCAAGCGTTTGTGAAATAAAGCCGCAAGGTTGAAGGTCACTGTTGGAATTTGTTTGGTATAGGACGGTGCTGGTTGCGACTTTTGAAGCGTCGGTTTCGAGGATGAATGGTTTGGACGGGTCCAGGATGAGTAGTGCCAGTTTGTCTAGGAAAAGAGTTTTGAGTTTTAGGAAGGCAGAGTCTCGTTCTGGTGTCCATGTCCATGGTTCATTTGTGCGGGTAAGTTCATTGAGTGGGTATACGATTTGTGAGAAGTTAGGGATAAAGTGTCAGTAGTAGTTACAGAATCCCATAAAACTGCGAAGTTGTTTGACTGTTTTGGGAGTAGGCCATTCGGATATTCCTGTGAGCTTGACTGGGTCCATGTTGATGTTATTCGGGGTGATGATCATGCCAAGAAATTCGGCTTCTTGGACCGCGAAGAGACATTTCTCGGGTTTACAGTAGAGGTTGTTTTTGTTGCATATATCGAGGACACGTTGGGTTTTGCGGTGGGGTTCTTGGAGTGTGCTGGCAAAGATGAAGATATTGTCCATGTAAATGAGGATTTTGTCTTCCAGTATGACAATACGGAAGGTATCGTCCATGAATGCTTGGAACGTGGTGGGGGAGTTACAGAGTCCAAAAAACATAACTGTGGGTTCAAATAGTCCGCGTGGTGTTTTGAATGCAGCTTTCCATTGATTGCCATCTTTGATGCAGATGTTGTTATATCCTGATTGTAGGTCGAGTTTGGTAAAGTATTTCGCTCCTTTGAGTTTGTCCATGAGTTCGTTGATGAGTGGTAATGGGTAAGCATTTTTGATGGTGCCTTCGTTGAGTGCCCGGTAGTCTTGGCAGGCGCGTAGTTCGTTGTCTTTCTTTCCCATGAAGAAGAATGGAGATGCCATTGGGGATTTAGATGGTCGTATGTGTCCTTTACGTAGGTTATCTTCGAGGAATTGGTCCAGTGCGATTTGTTCTTTTGGGGATAACGGATAGAGTTTGCAGTCTCTGGGGATAAAGTCTGGTTTGAGATCGATGGCATGGTCGTAAGGTCGGGTGATCGGGAATCGTTCTGCGGCTTTCTTTTGAAAGATGTGTAGGTATTTGTGGTAGGGAGGCGGAATCATGGTTTCGAGTGGTAGGGTGGGTTTTGTGTGTTCTCTAGCCAGGGTGGTGGCTGTGGTAATTTTGTTAATGGATAATGTGCCAGTAGTCCAGTTAATTGCAGGATTGTGGCGTTTGAGCCAAGGAAGTCCTAAGATTACGTCTTCTTTGCCGAGGGAAGTAACGAGGAAGGTGGTAGTGATGGATCGTCCGCCAATCTTGATTAACCTCCAGGTAAATCGGGTGATGGTTCCGTGTTGGTTGGGTGTTCCGTCAACATTTTTGACGTGAATGGGGTGGGTAAGGGGTTTGGTGGGAATTCGGTGTTTGATGATGAATTTAGCATCAATGAATTTGCCTTCGGCCCCGGAGTCGATGAGCGCATTGGTGGAGACGTTTTGATCATGCACAACTATTGTAAGAGGGATCTTCATTGTAGGTAAGGAAGAATCGGAAAGTACAATGGGGGATACATGTATGGGAAGACTCAGCGTCTGTCTGGGCTTCCTCTTTAAAAATCCTGTTTGTCCATGGTATTAAATAATTCCTCTTTCTCCTCGTCTTTTAGTGAATTAATGAGCTGGCGGATTTGTAGTGCAATGTCATTGGGAGTGGGGGAGTTGGGTTCAGAAGTTTGAATCGGGGATTCGTCGCTCGGGGTTTGTTCGGTGGTACGGATGGTTCGTGTGTTGTTGCTTGTGTATTTGGTGCAGTCCCAAGAGTTGTGTCCTTTCTCTCGGCAGGCGAGGCAACGTCCTTCTTTGAAGCATTTGTCGCGTTCCTCAGGGGTGAGGTGTGGTGGGCGATTAGTGTTGGTGGAGCTGGTGGGAGGGTTGTAATTTGTAGAGCAAGAGTTGTTATTGGAGAATTTTCGAAAACGGTTTGGTTGTTGGTTGGACGGGGGAGGTCCTTGGATGGTTCTGAGACGCCAGTAGATATTGTCGCTGTGGGAGGCAGCTTTGTACCAATCATTGATTGTGGTCGGCATGGTGTCGTGGTTGTAGATGGTTTTGAGGAGTGCTGGTGTGAGTCCTGCCTGATAAAGGGCGATGAGCGCCTCAGGGCTGGAAATGCCTGAGCATGTAGTGAGGGATTGGAACTGGTTATTGAAGTCATCAGCTGTGCCTGTTTGTTTAAGTTTAATGAGGGCTTGTTGGGCTTCGTTGGTGTCGTCAGTGGTGATAAAGGTAGATTTAAAGTCATTGACGAAGTCCTCCCAGGTTCCATATCCTATGATGGTGGAAAGTTTATTGCCTTTTGAGTCGACGTTGTATGTGGATGCGAGGGATTCGCGATTGATGGCCCAGTCTCCTGCTGTTCGTGTCTGCATGAACGAGAGGATGAAGTCAATTTTGAGTTCGTTGGTGTCGTGGATGTGTTTGTTAATGCAAAGATATGTTTCACAACTGGAGAGGAATCGGCAGGCATATTCTCTAGTGCCATCGAACTTGTTGGGTTTGGCGAGGTTAATTTCTTTGGCAGGGGTCATCATGGGTGGTGGGGGAGTTTTTGTGTAGGGGAAGATGTCTCGGTAGTTTGGAATGTTTTGTCAAAATGTGTCGCGAGCTTCGTTCTGATCATCAAGTTTATGCCAACCCCAGGTTCGTAATTGTTCGTTGTATAACCACGAGGAGTATTGAAATTTAGATGCGTCTGTGGGATGTTTGTTGTAAAATACTTTGGCCGTGTCACTCCAAGTGGTGGCGGTAGGTCGTGCAGTAGGTTGGGGGATCTGTGGTTGCGACAGTTTGATAGATTGGTGGTGTTTAGACGGTAGAACGTCAACAAAAAAAAAGAAGCTAATGCTAGTGTTAAGATCAAAGGTTCGTTGTGCCGTCAGGATTACGGATACGTCTTAGACAGAGTCGGCAATGGATCTGGATGAGGTAGATGACGAAGATGGTGATGACGATGTACTTGGATAGTCGCATACGGTAGACATATTGATGTTGGGTCGGGTTACGACAGAGTGCCCACTGGACTTGCAGGTGAGCAAATGAGCTTGTAAGAACAAAGAGCATTAGCTTAAGGCTATGTGCTCGACAAAGTACAGCTTATATAGACCTATGGAATGTAGGGGAATAGTGTGGAACAGTGTCTGGGTGATGTGTAGTAGAACATGGTGGAAGTGTAGGGAAGGGATGACTGAGCATGGTACATGATCAGTAAGTGCTACAAGGTCATGGAACATACTAGAGGCATATGGGGGTAGGAGTTGGTGGAGAGTGCAAGGAAAAATGTAACAGCCCCCACATCTGGCTCTTCAATACCTCCCTCCACCTCTCAGTCCCTCCCATCCACCCCGGCCTCACCCAGTGTGAGCGCTGCCAGGTTCTCGGACACGGAACAAGGGGATGCAAAGCCCCAGTGGTATGCGCCAAGTGTGCAGGCAACCACTGCACCATTAACCACCGGAAATTCTGTTCGGACTGCGCCACTGAGGCCAACGCATCTGACTACTGCCCTCACCCCCAGCACTGCCATAACTGCGGTGCTGACCACCCCGCCACTTTCCCCTCTTGCCCTAAGAAACGCCACTTCCACAGCATACTCGCCAGGCAAGAACAGGACTTCCCCATCCTTCCTGAAGAAGAAGAGTTTTAATGAGTGCACAACTTCGTGTACTCCAGTGGAACACCGCCCGCTCACTCGTGGCGATACAATCCCTTTTTCCTTTTCTTTCTTCGGCCCCATCTCCTCCCCATCTACTGCTAATCCAGGAGCTGCCCTGGTATCCAAATGGATTGCAACCCTCCCTGACTGACCCAGCCAGACTGACTATATATGGTGTCCCCTCTATTTCTGGATATGTCACCATTTTACCCCCCGACACGCGCCCACGCATGGTTACTTATGTCTCTCGGAACATTCCCCCTTCCTCCTGGTCCGTCATCAGCCCTGCCACCAGCGGCACTGATGTACTGATGGTGGAGGTATGCACACAGGTCACAGTCCGGCTGTGCAATTACTATGGTATGAGCCCCCCAGACCGCAACGCACCCTCCCCTCAGTACCCAGGTGAGTCCTTTCTTTTCTCACTCCTCCTGGTGCTGGCCACCACTCTACTAGTGTGTGGAGACTTCAACCATTGCCACCACTCTTGGTCCGACTTAGCCGCAACTCGGAGGGAGTCGTTGGGGGCCCAACCCCTTGATGACTTCTTCTGGGAACACGGCCTTGAACCCGCCCATGCACCGGACTCCGACTCCCGTCCAAAGGATGGGCGCCGTCAGTGCCCAATCGACATGGTTTGGGCCCCCCCACACATTGCGCCGGAGTCCATCCTAGACTCCTTTGCTTCGGCACAAACCCCACTATCCGACCATGCCCAGTTATCCTGGGCCATCACCACTAACCTCCCTCCCCCTCTCCCCAGAACCTGTCGCCTAACCAATGACAACTACAGGGAGTGGTCGGAGATTGCCTTTCCAGCCCTAGTCGAGGCCTTCAAACTCCTGACATCTGACCCCACCCTACTGGACACCAAGGCGGCAGCTGTAGTCCATGCCATGGAAACTGCCCTTCAGCCCTTCACCACCCTCACTCAGCAGTCGAAAACCGAGGTCCAATGGTGGACACCTGCCTGTGGTGACCTCAAAGCCATCAACGCCGCACCAACCAACTGACTGCAAGCCACCGTGTACCAAGCTTTTAAGCAAGGAGTCCAGGCAGTGAAACGAACCTACTACTCAGAACAGGCATCAGAGGCCAATCCCTCCAACATCTGGTCCTGGGCCAAACGAGGCCTAGGCACGTGCCCCACCCAAGTACCCTCGCTTAAATGTGTGGATGGCTCCTTCACCCAGTCGGATGAAGAAAAAGGTGAGCTCTTTCGGGCCACTTATTTCCAAGAACCCCCCCCACTCCCAGATGCAGGCCTTGGTCCCCTTCCCCCCCCCCAGGTGCTCCCCCTCTGCTCATCACTGAGTTGACGGATGCGCTCTCTGACACTTCCAACTTGTCGGCTCCGGGGCTGTCAGGCATCGGCTATTGCCCCTTAAAATGGGTGATTGCCGCGTTCCCTGACGAGATTCTGGCACTTTTCAACAACTGCCTGCGCCTGGGGCACCACCCTGAGTGCTGGCAGACGGCAAAAGTTGTCATGCTCCAGAAACCAAATAAGAAGGACCCCTTCTCCCCCCACTCCTACCGACCCATCACCCTCGAGGAGACTCTGGGTAAGCTCCTCGAGAAGATGATTGCTAACCGACTCCAGTTCCTCGCTAATGAAGAGAACTGGCTGCCACCCAACCAGTACGGGGGGCGTCAAGGACACTCAGTCTACAACACAGCCCAACACCTCTTACAACTCACTGAGGGGGCACATGTGACAAACCAGGTCTGCTCTATCCTTGCAGTAGACATTCAGGGTTTCTTCGATTCTGTGCACCCTCAGCTCCTTCACCAACAGCTTCTGATGATGGGCTGTCCGCCTAACATGGCGGACTGGTGCCTCTTGTTCATGACGGGGCGTAAAGTTGCCATCTCTTTCGACGGCACTATGACCCCTCTGACCTCAAAACCCAACCTCGGCACCCCCCAGGGGTCCCCCGCCTCCCCCATCCTGTCAACAATTTTCGCCGGGCTAGTCCTCCGCCGCTTCCAGTGGCGGAGGTGCAAACTCCTAGCATATGTTGACGACCACCTCATCGTATGTGTCGGCGCCTCAGTCACCGCCAATTGCAAGACCCTTGTGGACGTGTACCAACACCTCAACGGCCTCTTCAACCGTCTCGGACTCAACATTGAAGTGGCTAAAACTGAGGCTCTCCACTTCCACCCACCCCATCGCAAGACTGGCTACCACAGCTGGGACACGATGGGGATCCAAATCGACGCCGACACCCTCATCCGGCCCTCTATTCCCTTGTGTTGGCTTGGGATATGGTGGGATCTGGGCCTCTCCTTCAAGCCCCATGTTGAGCGCATGCGCTCCAAGGGGCTCTCTACACTCGCCGCCCTTCACATCCTCGGCAACACCGAGCACGGAATCTCGGCCCTTCACCTCCGACAGCTGTACTCGGCCTGCATGTGCACTGTGCTTGCATGGGGCGCACCAGTCTGGTACCATGGCCAGTCACAGAAAACCCTTGTGAACCGTCTGCAGGCTGTTCAAAACACCGCCTGCCAATGGATTCTAGGCATCTACAAGGGCATGTCCCCCCTTTCCACCAATTTTCTTTGCTCTCTTCCCCCCTTCTTTGCGTACTTCGAGTATTTAAAGACTAACCATGCCCTGCGCCTCTGGCGCACCCCCCACTCCATAGGCTGCCACTGCTACTTGCAGCATGCTAATATCCCTTTCTCTCTTTCTCTGCAGGCCCGTGTCCCCCATGTCCAACAGGTCCCAGTGTACATGCACCCCCCCTGGGTCGACCCCCTTGCTTTTGGGCAAGGTCGGATCAGCTTCTCCATCCCCCCTATACTGGTTCCCTCCGAGGTCCGGATGGACTTTGTCTGTCGAGCTCGGGAACTGTGTACACCACACACGGTCCAAGTCTTCACCGACGGCTCACGCCTAGGCCAGAAGGCAGGCTCCGCCATAGTCACCATGAGCGGCCCCCACCGGCTACACTCCCATCGGCTCACCTCCCCCCTATGTGCCACTGCCACAGATGCCGAACAATTCTCCCTCGGCATTGCCCCTGGCTGGGCCACTCGCCACCTACACAATGAACTAGCGTGCATCTCGGACATCATCTTCATGTCTGATTCGCTCACAGCCCTCAACCTCTTCAAGTGCTGGCCCACTGCATCTGGGGCCAACCTCCTCCCTCTGTGGAAGTTGGGTGTCCAGACCCTTCTGGACTCATTCCCACAGCTCCACGTTCACTTCGCGTGGTCCCCTGGTCATGAGGACATCGTGGGCAATGAATGGGCTGATTCGGAAGCTAAGGTGGCTACTCGCCTGCCCCCCTCCAACTTACCCCCCTCTATCTCCGCACTGAAGGAGCAGGCGACCCTCACAGCCCATGAGCGCTGGTCCCTCCAACTTGCCCGCCCCCTCGCCTCCACCACTGATAAATACTTGGCGGTCACGGGCCCCCCTACATGGATGCCCAGGAAACTCCTCACTCTCCTGGTCGACCACCCCCATCGTGAGCTATCCGCAGTCGCTCAGGTTCTCTGCCGCACTGGTCCCTATGGGGGTTACTGGCTGAGCTTCAACTCAGCCTACCAGCACATGCACGGCCTGATTTTGTACTGCAGGTGGCACAACCACCCCCCCTGGCTGACGCAATCTACTGCGCACATTCTGGGCGGCTGCAAGTCATTCGTGCACTGGATTCCATGCATCTGGCCAAGATGGCAACCCCTCCCAGTCCACCACACTGAGTGGGTGGACGAAAACCTTATCCTGGTCCTGCGACACTGGCTGCATCTGACAGGGCACCTTAACCGCATCACGGACCATACTGCGGGGGCCATTCGTTTGGCATTCGCTGCCATGGCTCTGGACGGCCTTCCTACCACCAAGGGAATGGACATGGACACCCTACAGGCGTACGTGTGATGGTACCTCGGACCTCGGACACAGGACATGGACCTGGCTCTCTTGGAGCTCTCAGGTAATGCTCCTCCCTTTCCCTCTGACTTGTGAGTGGCTTTTGGTTTCCCATCGATTTCCTGACTGGCACCTGCGCCTCCCCCTTCACTCTTCTTACACATCTCCAGAGTTTTCCTTCCTTTTATTAGTTAGGGCATGGCGATGTTATATGTAAACCTCCCTTTTCTCCTATCCTCTTTTCCCTTAATAGGGCATGCTTTCCACTAGCCCCCCCCCCAGGGGATGTGCCCCACCCAGTTTCGTGCGATGTGCGATGACAAGCGCCTCCATAGTTGTTTAGTCATAGCCCCCCCTTTGGGGGGGCAGATGTATTAAATAATTCTGCAGGAATAATTTAAAAAAAAAAAAAAAAAGGGCCGTGAGCGAGTCCGACATGAAGATGATGTCCGAGACGTGCATGAGCTCATTGTGGAGGTGGCGCGTGGCCCAACCCGGGGCGATGCCAAGTGAGATATCCTTCTTGTCCTCTAACCACCACCATCGATATTTGCAGCAGTAGCTAATACTCCCTCAGATGTCGTCAAGTGGTTCAGGTTGCCCTCCCCATCCATCGCCATTCAACTACTCGTCGTTTCTTGCATCGAGCACATCACAAGCCGCAGCCTCGAAGCCAGTGGCACCCCCACCCCTGCAACGCCTGGCGTCCACACTGCCGACCCCCCCCTGTGCCTCGATGGCTATTCAACAAGAGCTCGACCTTGGCCCCACAATCCAGCTGTCCTCCCCGGACCCGTTAGCCGCCTCCCTGCACCATACCAGTGTGGAAGAGCCCCACGACTACAATGTGGAAATCGCAATGGAGATGGGCAGCCCCCACACCCCACAAGCACAGACCGACAAGAGGTCTGTCGATGCCCTCACCCCCCTTGTCCGCCCAGCCCGCATTACGGAGTCCCAATGGATTCTGTATGAGTTGGTCTCCAGGTTTGAGGACCTTCACTGTCAGGTCACCATCGGTCCCGCCGACACCACCCCCGCCCAGATGGCATACAAATTGGCTCGGTTCATCGGCAGGATGCTCACGCACTGCCATGTAACCTTGACTTCACTCAAGTGGGCGCAAGAAGGAGGCTCCCACCCCCAGAATGTGGAACTACACAACATTGTCACGCAGTATGGAATCGCAGCGACAGGTTACAACATCGACCTGCCTGCCCCCTTTGCCACCAGTGTGCATGGCCCCCCACCACAAGCCGCCCACCCCCCCCCCCCTCCGATGAAATGCGGGAGCTGAAGTCAGCCATGCTGAAACTCACCTCCAATGTCAGGGCCATCTCCCACCAGGTTGCCTCCCTGGCCGTGCGTCCCCCCCACGCCCCCAACAGGCTGCGAGGACTCCGGCTCCCACCAACATGGGAAGCACCCAAACCACCCTCGTGGCATCTGCTCCAACCGCTGGTGCCCCTATTTCTTATGCTCAGGCTGCGGCCCAACCCACAGCCCCCACTAACCCCCCACAGGCTCTCACAGCAGCTACCCCCAAAAAGAAGAAGAAGTCTAAACGTCAGCTGCCCCCTCCCCCCAAGATGTTTGCCAAGGACCCAACTCTAGTCCTTAGCACTGGTCTCTGCATACCTCATGCTGATTCCCAACTCTCAGGCGCCATTCTTACCCAACGGGCCCGGGAATTTTTCGATGCCCTACCTACTGCGGACTGCGTCACAGTGCTCTCCTCGGCGTTCAATGTCAAGGGGAACATTGTGACTGTCTTCGCCCACTGCCCCCCCAACTTGACCCCTACATCGGAGACAATCATTGATCGCCACCAGGTCGCGTTTGCGCGTCACATGCGCAATAGGTGCCTCATCACCGATGCCGTCCTTCCGGATGACTTCATCCTCTCCCTGTCCCATGTCCGCCAACGCTCGGCATTGCACATCTCAATGGTGCCCACTGCTGATATGTTCGGCTCTGGAGGTAAAATTCTCACCCCCTCCCAACTTTTATCGGAAGTGAAGCACAACCCATCACTCCACAACCTCGACTTTGTAATCCCCCCCCACTTTGCTACACCAGCTGAGAATGTCCAAAACCTCAAACAGTGCCCCATCTCCTTCTCCTTCGCTGACCCTGATGGTCAAGTCTGTGTGCACCTCATCAAGAGGCCATGTGTCTGGCTCTTCGGCACCTCCCCCCGCCTCTCTGTCCCCCCCGTCCACCCCAGCCTCACTCAGTGTGAACGCTGCCAGGCCCTCGGGCACGGCACGAAGGGCTGCAAAGCCCCTGCGATGTGCGCTGAGTGCGCCGGCAATCACTGCACCATTAACCATCGCAAATCCTGCGCTGACTGCACCACTGAAGCCAACAAGTCGGACCTCTGCCCCCACCCCTGCCACTGCCACAACTGCGGCAGCGACCACCCCACCACCTTCTCTGCCTGCCCCAAGAAGCACCATTTCTACGGCATCCTCTCCGGACAGGAACAAGACTTCCCAATACTCCCCAAAGAAGAAGAGTATTAATGAGTGCACAACTACGCACACTTCAGTGGAACGCTGCCTGCTCACTTGCAGCAATTCAATCCCTCTTTCCTTTTCTCTCCTTGGCCCCATCTCCTCCTCATCTGCTCTTAATCCAGGAGCTGCCCTGGTATCAAATCGGATCACAACCCTCTCTGACTGACCCAGCTGGTCTGCCTATCTATGGAGTCCCCTCTATTTCTGGCTACGTCGCCATTCTCCCGCCTGACATGCATCCGCACATTGTAACATATATCTCTCGCAACCTCCCCCCCTCCTCCTGGTCTGTCATCGGTCCCACTATGAACGGCACCGACATACTGACGGTGGAGATCTGCGTCCAAATAATGGTCCGGGTTTGCAATTTCTATGGCATGAGCCCCCTGGACCGTGACACCCCTTCACCCCTGTACCCTGGTGAGTCTTTCCTTTTCTCACTTCCCTCAGTGCTGGCCACCTCCCTCCTGGTGTGTGGCGACTTCAACCGTCACCACCACTCCTGGTCCAACCTTGCCACTACTCGGCGGGAGTCATTGGGGGCCCAACCCCTTGACAACTTCCTCCAGGAAAATGGCCTTGAGCCCACCCATGCACCGGACTCCGACTCCTGCCCCAAGGGTGGAACACGTCGGTGCCTGATTGACATGGTGTGGGCCCCCCCTCACATCACGCCAGAGTCTATCCTTGACTCCTTCACTTCGGCGCAGTCCACCCTCTCGGACCACACCCAGCTCACCTGGGCGGTTGCCACTAACCTTCCTCCTCCACTTCCCTGAGTACGTTGCTTAACAAACAATGACTATGGGGAGTGGACAGAGCTCGCTTTTCCGGCCCTAGCCGAGGCCTTCAAACTCCCGGCCACAGATCCCCAACTCCTGGACGCGAAAGCGGCCGCCGTAGTTTCTGCTATGGAGGCCGCCCTACAACCGTTCACCACCCTCACGAGGCCGTCGAAGACCGAGGTCCCATGGTGGATGCCCTCCTGTGGCGACCTCCTCAAGGCCATCGACACCGCCCCCACCAACTGACTGTGAGCCGCTGCACGCCAAACTTTTAAGCGCGGGGTCAGGGCAGTGAAGCGAACCTACTACTCAGATCAGGCATTGGAGGCCAATCCCTCTAACATCTGGTCCTGGGCCAAATGTGGCCTAGGTACACACCCCTCCCAAGTGCCTTCGCTCAAACGCGTGGACGGCTCCTTCACCCAGTTGGACGAAGAAAAAGGTGAGCTCTTCCATGCCACATATTTTCAAGAACCCCCACCACTCCCGGATTTGTGCCTCAGGCCCCTTCCCCCACCCCCACTGGGCACTCCCCCTCTGCTCATGTCCGAGCTGACAGATGCGCTCTCCGATACCTCCAACTTGTCAGCCCCAGGGCCGTCAGGCATCGGTTATCGCCCCTTAAAATGGGTGATCGCTGCATTTCCTGATGAGACCCTAACGCTTTTCAACGACTGCTTGCACCTGGGGCACCACCCCGAGTGCTGGTGGGTGGCAAAAGTCATTATGCTCTGGAAACTGAACAAGAAAGACCTGTTCTCCCCATGCTCTTACCACCCCATCACACTCAAGGAGACTCTGGGCAAACTCCTGGAGAAGATGATTGCTAACTGGCTCCAGTTCCTCACTAATGAGGAAGACTGGCTGCCACCTAACCAGTATGGGGGGTGTCAGGGACACTCTGTCTACGATGCCGCCCAACACCTTCTTCAACTAGCGGAGGGTGCCCAATTGGTGAACCAGGTCTGCTCTATCCTTGCAGTAGACATTCAGGGTTTCTTCAACTCAGTGCACCCTCAACTCCTTCACCAACAGCTTCTGATGATGGGCTGTCCACCTAACATGGCGGACTGGTGCCTCTCATTTATGACAGGGCACAAAGTTGCTATCTCGTTTGACGGCACGACAACCCCACTGACCCCGAAGCCCAACCTCGGAACCCCCCAGGGCTCCCCCACCTCCCCCATCTTGTCGACAATATTCGCAGGACTAGTACTCTGCCACTTTCAGTGGCACAGGTGCAAACTCCTTGCATATGTCGACGACCACCTCATCGTATGTGTCAGCACCTCTGTCACCACCAACTGCAAAACTCTGGCTGATGCATACCACCACCTCAATGGCCTCTTCAACCACCTTGGTCTCAACATCAAGGCGGCAAAAACTGAGGCCCTCCATTTCCACCCACCCCATTGCAAGACTGGCTATCATGGCTGGGACACAATGGGGATTCAAATCGACCCCGACACGCTCGTCCAGCCCTCCAGCCCTCTCTGCAGGTTAGGGATATGGTGGGATCCAGGCCTCTCTTTCAAGCCCCACATTGAGCGCATGCGCTCCAAGGGCCTTTCCACTCTTGACACCCTCCACATTCTCAGGAACACTGAACATGGCATCTCAGCCATCCACCTCTGACAACTTTACTCGGCGTGCATTCGTACTGTGCTTGCATGGGGTGCACCTGTCTGGTACCATGGTCGGTCCCAGAAAACTCTTGTGAACCGTTTACAGGCTGTCCAAAACACCGCCTGCCGATGGATTCTAGGCATCTACAAGGGCGCGTCTCCCCTCTCTACTAACTTCTTATGTTCCCTTCCCCCCTTTTTTGCTTATTTCGAATATTTAAAAACTAACCATGCCCTGTGCCTATGGCGCACCCCCCACTCCATCGGCCGCTGCTGTTACCTGCCATGTGCTAACATTCCCCTTCTCCCTTTCTCTGCAGGCCTGTGTCCCCCATGTCCAACAGGTCCCAGCGTACACGCACCCCCCCTGGGTCGACCCCCTTGCCTTTGGGCAAGGTCGGATCAGCTTCTCTGTTCCCCCAGTGCCGGTCCCCTCCGAGGTCTGGACGGACTTTGTCCATCGAGCTCAGGAACTGTGCACGCCCCTCACTGTCCAGGTCTTCACCAATGGCTCGCGCCTAGGGTCGAAAGCCGGATCTGCTATTGTTGCCATGAGCGGGCCGCACCAGCTTCACTCCCACTGGCTGACCTCCCCCCTGTGTGCCACCGCCACCGATGCCGAACAGTTCTCACTTGGCATCGCACTGGGCTGGGCCGCATGCCACCTCCATGAGGTGCTACAACACGTATTGGACATCGTCTTCATGTCCGATTCGCTTACTGTGCTCAACCTATACAAGTGCTGGCCCTCCGCCTCAGGGGCCAACCTCCTCCCACTCTGGAAGTCGGGCGTCCAGACTCTACTGGACTCCTTCCCACAGCTCCACGTGCACTTTGCATGGTCCCCTGGTCACGAGGACATTGCAGGCAACAAATGGGCTGATTCGGAAGCCAAGGCAGCCACACACCTACCGCCCTCCAACCTCCCCCCTTCTATCTCTGTGCTGAAGGAACAGGTGACTCTCACTGCACATGAGCGTTGGTCCCTCCAGCTCGCCCATCCACTTGCCTCCACCGCTGATAAATACTTAGCAATCACGGGCCCCCCCACTCGGACACCCAGGAAACTTCTCACCCTCCTGGTCGACCACCCCCGCTGTGAGCTATCCGCAGTCACTCAAGTCCTCTGCCGTGCTGGTCCCTACAGGGGCTTCTGGCTGAGCTTTGACTCAGCCTACCGGCATACGCATGGCTTAATTTCGTACTGCAGGTGGCACAACCACCCCCCCTGGCCAATGCAATCCATGGCGCACATCCTGGGCAGCTGCAAGTCGTTCGCACCTTGGATTCCCCGCATCTGGCCACGATGGCAACCCCCCCCTGTCCACCATTCTGAATGGGCAGACGAAGACCTTATCCTGGTCCTGCGATGCTGGCTGCGTCTGATGGGACACCTAAACCGCATCTCGGACTGTACCGCAGGGGCCATTCATTTGGTGTTCGCTGCCATGGCTCTGGATGGCTCCCCCACCACCGACAGATTAAACATGAACACCCTACGGGCCTACATGCGTCGATACCTCGGACCCTGGACACAGGACACAGACCTGGCCCTCTTGGAGCTCTCAGGTAATGCTCCCCCCTTTCCCTCTGATCTGTGAGCATCTTTCGAATTCCCCATGGTCTCTCGAATGGCACTTGCGCCTCCCCTTTCACATTTCTTCTGTGTCCCCAAAGTTTTCCTCTCTTTTATTAGTTAGGGCATGGCAACGTTATATGTAAACCTCCCTTTCCTCTCTCCCCTCCTTTCCTTAATAGGGCACATAGTTACACTAGCCCCCCTCAGGGGACACGCCCTGCCCAGTTTCGTGCAATGTGCAATGATGGGCGCCTCCATAGTTGTTTAGTCATGGCCCCCCCTACAGGGGGGCAGATGTATTAGATAATTCTGCAGGAATAACAAAAAAAAAAAAAAAAAAAGTGTGCCCCCAGCGCATAACTGAATCCCAACGGATCCTCTTGGAGTCCAGTCGGGAGTTCGAGGCCCTTTTCATGTGGATGAACAACAGTTCACCTGACGCCACCCCACACCAAACGTCGTATGAGATGTCATGGTACATCGGCAGGATACTTGCCCTCTTGCAACACACCATGTCCGCTCTCAACAGGGTGAAAGAAGGAGGCCCCAACCCCCAGAACGTCCAGCTCCACAACTTGACAATTCAGTACAACCTCGGCATCAAGGGAAAGGATCTGTCCCTCCCAGCACCATTCGTCTGGACTGGCTCAGCGGCCCCCACTGTGCCATCTTCTCTAACCCCCCCTACTGATGATATTAAGGAGTTGAAAACAGCGATGCTACGACTCACCTCCCAGGTCAGCAACATCTCACAACAAGTCTCCTCCCTCGCTGCTTGTCCCCCCTCATGCCCCCAACAGGCCGCGCAGATGCCTGCTTCCACCAACGTGGGAGGTACACCCCCCACCCACCCAGCACCGGCACCAGTAGCCGGGGCCCCCCTCTCTTACACTCAGGCTGCGGCCCAATCTGCAGTCCCCACTAACCCCCCCCAGAATACAACAGGTGCCCAGACCGAAAAGAAGACGAAGTCTAAGCGTCAGCTGCCCCCCCCCCTAAGATGTTCACCAAGGAACCCACACTGGTCCTTAGCCCCGGAATTCACCACTGCTGCGCAGAACACCACCTCTCTGGCTCTATACTCACTCAGAGGGCCCGGGAGTTCTTTGATGCCCTCCCCACCGCCAACCGCATCACGGTCCTCTCCTTGGCTTTCAACGTCAAGGGTAACATTGTGACCATCTTCACCCACTGCCTATCCACCCTAATGCCGACAACTGAGATGATCATTGACCACCACAGTGTCTCGTTCATGTGCTATATGCATGACAGGTGCCTAATCGCCAGAACTGCGGTCCCCACTGGGTTCACCCTCACCCCATCCCACGTCCACCAGCACTCCACCCTGTGCATCTCAAGGGTGCCCACCATGGACCTCTTCAGACCGGAAGGTAAGATTTTCACCCCTGCCCAGCTATTGTCAGAAGTGAAGCACAATCCATCGCTTCACAACCTCGACTTTGTTATCCCCCCCCACTTTGCCACTCCTGAGGACAACATCAAGAACCTCAAGCAGTGCCCGGTGTCCTTCTCCTTTGCCGACCCCAATGGTCAAGTCCATGCATGGCTTCTCAAGCGCCCCTGCATCTGGCTCTTTGGCACCTCCCTCCGCCTCTCTGTCCCGCCCATCTGCCCCGGCCTCACCCAGTGCAAGTGCTGCCAGGCCCTTGGACACGGAATGAAGGGCTGCAAGGCCCCAGTGGTGTGTGCCGAGTGCACTGGCAACCACCGCACCATTAACCATCACAAATCCTGTGCGGACTGTGCCACCAAGGCCAACGAGTCCGACTACTGCCCCCACCCACACCACTGCCACAACTGTGGCGCCGACCACCCAGCCACTTTCCCCTCCTGCCCCAAGAAACGCCACTTCCACAGCATACTTGCTGGGCAAGAACAGGACTTTCCCATCCTCCCTGAAGAAGAAGAGCTCTAATGAGTGCACAACTAAGTGTACTCCAGTGGAATGCCGCCCACTCACTTGTGGCGATACAATCCTTTTTTCCTTCTCTTTCTTCAGCCCCCTCCCTGCCTCATCTGCTCTTAATCCAGGAGCCGCCCTGGTATCCAATCGGATCGCAACCCTCCCTGACTGACCCAGCTGGACTGACTATCTATGGTGTTCCATCTATTTCTGGATATGTCGCCATTTTACCCCCCGACATGCGGCCCCACATGGTTACCTATGTTTCCCAGAACCTCCCCCTATCCTCCTGGTCCGTCATTGGCCCCGCCACAAGCGGCACAGATGTACTGACGGTGGAGGTACATGCACAAGTCACAGTCCAGCTATGCAACTACTATGGTATGAGCCCCCTAGACCATGACGCCCCCCATCCTTCTTGACCTCTAACCACCACCATCAACTTTTGCAGTGGTAGCTCAAACTCCCTCAGATGTCGTCTAGTGGTTCAAATCGCCCACCCTGTCCATCGCCCTACAATTTCTCGTCGTTCAAGGCCTCACATGCATCCCAAGATGCGGCAGCGAAGCTGGCGGCACCACCACCCTTGCAACGCCCGGCGTCTTCACCGCCAACCCCACCCCGCCAATTCCCACACCTCTCTGAGGAGCCAGAACTCAGCCCTGCCTTCCAGATGTCCTCCCCGGACCCCCTTCAAGGTGCCCCATTGTCCCCTGTGATACAGGGACAACTCAGTGAAGACACCTCCATGGAGTTGGGCAGCCCCCACACCCCTCTTGCACAGACCGGCAAGAGGTCCGCAGACACCATCACCCCCCTCGTGCACCCTCCGTGCATCACCGCTGCCCAGCAGATCCTGTTTGAATCGGTCCAGGAATACAAGGACCTCTTCAAGCATGCCAACACTGGTCCCACTGATGCTGCCCCCCTGCAAACGGCTCAAGAGCTGTCACAATACATCGGGAGAGTCCTTGCACTCTCCCACCATGTCATTTCGGCACTCAACCAGGTGCAAGAAGGAGGCCCCCACCCCCAGAACGTCGAGCTGCACAACTTGACGATGCAGTACAACCAGGGCATCGAAGGACACGACCTGTCCCTCCCCACCCCCTTCATCTGGACTGGAACGGTACAACCAGCCGCTCCCACTCGACCCACTCCACCTGCCGATGATATCAAGGAGCTGAAAACAGCCATGCTCAGACTCACCTCCCAGGTCGGCGACATTTCCCGCCAGGTGTCCTCCTTGGCAGCTCGTCCCCCTCCGCACCCCCAACTGGCTGCGAAGAACACGACTCCCACCAACATGGGAGGGACACCCCCCACAAACGTGGCACCAGCCCCCATAGCCGGAGCCCCCCTATCCTACGCACAGGCCGCAGCCCAACCCACAGCCCCCACTAACCCTCCTCAGAATCCAACAGGTGCCCAGAATGAGAAGAAGAAGAAGTCTAAGCACCAGCTGCCGCCCCCCCCCCAAGATGTTTGCCAAGGACCCAACTCTGGTCCTTAGCCCCAGAATCCACCACTGCCGTGCGGAACACTGCCTCTCAGGGTCCATCCTGACCCAGCAAGCATGAGAGTTCTTTGATGCCCTCCCCACCGCCAATCAAGTCATGGTGCTGTCCCCCGCATCCAACATCAAGGGCAACATTGTCACCATCTTTGCCCACTGCCCCTCTACCCTCACGCCGACAACTGAGACGATCATCAACCGCCACAGCATCGTGTTTGCGCACTATATGTGTGATAGGTGCCTCATCGCCGGAACCCAGGTCCCCACTGGGTTCACCCTCTCCCCGTCCCGCATCCATCAGCGCTCCGCCCTGCACATCTCAATGGTGCCCACTATGGATCTCTTCGGCCTGGAAGGTAAGATATTCACCCCCGCCAAGCTGTTGTTGGAAGTGAAGCACAACCCCTCGCTTCACAACCTCGACTTTATCATCCCCCCACACTTTGCAACACCTGAGGAGAACATCAGGAACCTCAAGCAGTGCCCTGTGTCCTTCTCCTTCACCGACCCTGATGGCCAAGTACGTGCGTGCCTTCTCAAGAGGCCTCGTGTCTGGCTATTCGGCACCTCCCTCCACCTCTTGGTCCCCCCCATCCACCCCGGCCTCACTCAATGTGAGTGCTGTCAGGCGCTGGGCCATGGAACGAGGGGCTGCAAGGCCCCTGTGGTATGTGCCGAATGTGTGGGTAACCACCACACCATTAACCATTGCAAATCCTGCACGGATTGCACCTCTGAGGCCAACGAATCCGGCTACTGCCCCCACCCCTGCCACTGCCACAACTGCGGCACTGACCACCCCTCCACTTTCCCCTCCTGCCCGAAGAAGTGCCGCTTCTGCAGCATCCTCGCTGGGCAGGAACAGGACTTCCCCATCCTCCCAGAAGAAGAAGAACTGTAATGAGTGCACAACTACGTGTACTGCAGTGGAACGCTGCCCGCTCACTTGTGGCGATTCAGTCTCTATTCCTGCTCCTCTCTTCAGCTCCATCCCCCCTGCACCTGCTCTTGATTCAAGAACCCCTGTGGTATCAAATCGGATTGCAACCCTCTCTTACTGACCCAGCTGGCCTGCCTATCTATGGTGTCCCTTCTATATCTGGCTATGTCACCGTTTTACCTCCTGACACGCACCCTCGCATTGTAACATATGTTTCCCAGAACCTCCCCCTCTCCTCCTGGTCCGTCATTGGCCCCGCCACCTGCGGCACAGATGTACTGACAGTGGAGGTACATGCACATATCACCGTCCAGCTCTGCAACTACTATGGTATGAGCCCCCCAGACCGTGATGCCCCCTCCTCTCAGTACCCTGGTGAGTCTTTCCTCTTCTCACTCCCCCCAGTGCTGGCCACCACCCTCCTCATGTGCAGTGACTTCAACTGTCGTCACCACTCTTGGTCCACTCTCACCACGACTTGACGGGAGTTGTCAGGGGCCCAACCCCTCGACGATTTCTTCTGGGAAA
The DNA here is from genome assembly GCA_024195185.1 of Coniferiporia weirii. Lineage (NCBI taxonomy): Eukaryota > Fungi > Basidiomycota > Agaricomycetes > Hymenochaetales > Hymenochaetaceae > Coniferiporia > Coniferiporia weirii. The sequence continues at coordinate 26,349 of JAKOPK010000257.1, forward strand.
ACGGCCTCAAACCCGCCCATGCACCGGACTCCGACTCCCGTCCTAAGGACAGGCCCTGTCAGTGCCCAATAGACATGATCTGGGCTCCACCCAATATCGCGCCGGAGTCTATACTGGACTCCTTTGCTTCGACGCGTACCCCCCTCTCCGACCATGCCCAGCTAACCTGGGCCATACCCACTGACCTCCCTCCCCCACTGCCCAGAACTCATCACCTCACAAACGACAACTATGGGGAGTGGTCGGAGCTAGCCTTCCCAGCCCTAGCCGAGGCCTTTAAACTCCCGACCACAGATACCGCCCTCCTGGATGCGAAAGCAGCAGCCATGGTTCATGCCATGGAAGCCGCCCTCCAACCATTCACCACACTCTCCCAACCGTCGAAGACTGAGGTCCCATGGTGGACACCCTCCTGTGGTGACCTTCTCAAGGCCATCGACGCCGCCCCCTTCAACCATCTCCATGCAGCCGCGCACCAAGCTTTTAAGCGAGGGGTTCGGGCTGCAAAACAAACCTATTACTCAGATCAGGTGGTGGAGGCCAATCCCTCCAACATCTGGTCCTGGGCCAAACGTGGCCTAGGCACACGCCCCACTCAAGTCCCCTTGCTCAAACGCGCAGACAGCACCTTCACCCAGTCGGAAGAAGAGAAGGGTGAGTTATTTCGCTCCACCTACTTCCAAGAACCACCCCCACCCCCAGAGGCCGGCCTTGGGCCACTCCCACCCCCCCCCCCCCCCAGGGGCGCTGCCTCTCCTCCTTTCGGAGCTGATGGATGCCCTCGCCGACACCTCTAATTTGTCGGCCCTGGGGCCATCGGGCATCGGCTACCGCCCCCTAAAATGGGTGATAGCTGCATTCCCTGACAAGACCCTAATGCTTTTCAATGACTGCCTTCGCATGGGGCACCACCCCAAGTGTTGGCAGGTGGCAAAAGTCGTTATGCTCTGGAAACCAAATAAGAAAGACCCGTTCTCTCCCCACTCTTACCATCCCATCACTCTTGAGGAGACCCTGGGAAAGCTCCTTGAGAAGATGATTGCTAACCAGCTCCAGTTCCTCACTAACAATGAGGACTGGCTGCCACCTAACCAGTATGGGGGGCGTCAGGGACACTCTGTCTATGACGCCGCCCAACACCTTCTACAACTAGTGGAGGGTGCCCACTTGACAAATCAGGTCTGCTCTGTCCTTGCAGTAGACATTCAGGGTTTCTTCGACTCGGTGCACCCCCAACTTGTTACATTTTTTCCTGTACTCCCCACCAACCCCTATCCCCACATGCTTCTAGTATGTCCCATGACCTCATTGCGCTTATTGATCATGTACCATGCTCAGTCATCCCCTTCCATGCGCTTCCCTCATGTTCTACTGCATATCACCAAGACACCATTCCATACCATTCCCCTACATTCCATAGGTCTATATAAGCTGTACCTCGTCGAGCATATAGCCTTAAGCTTATGCTCTTTGTTCTTACAAGCTCATTTGCTCACCCTCGAGTTCAGCATGCTCTCCGTCGTAACCCGACTCTCCAGCAACGCGCCTACCGTATGCGCCTCACCAAGTACATTGTCATCACCATCTTCGTTGCCCACCTCATTGTGACCCACCACAGACTTCGTCTATGGCGTATCCGCAACCCGGACGGCTTGCCAATCCTTTGATCTTAACACAACTCCTCCACTGACAGCTACTGACGATGGGCTGTCCGCCTAACATGGCGGACTGGTGCCTCTCGTTTATGACCGGGCATAAAGTCGCCATCTTCTTCGATGGCACAATGACCCCCCTGACCCCAAAACCTGACCTCGGCACCCCACAGGGTTCCCCCGCATCCCCCATCCTGTCGACAATTTTCACTGGACTCATCCTCCGCTGCTTTCAGTGGCGTGGATGCAAACTCCTGGCATATGTCGATGACCATCTTATCATATGCATCGGCGCCTCTGTCACCGCCAATTGCAAGACCCTTGTGGACGCATACCGCCACCTCAACAGACTTTTCGAACAAATCAGACTCAAAATCGAGGCCACCAAGACCAAAGCCCTCCACTTTCACCCTCCCCGTTGCAAGACCGGCTACCATGGCTGGGACACAATGGGCATCCAAATTGATGACCACACACTTGTCTGACCATCTATCCCCCTCCACTGGCTGGGGATTTGGTGGGACCCGGGCCTTTCTTTCAAACCCCATGTTGAGCGCATGCGCTCCAAGGGCCTCTCTACACTCGCCGCTCTCCACATACTCGGCAACACTGAGCACGGTATTTCGGCCCTCCACCTCCAGCAACTTTACTCGGCATGCATCCGTACCATGCTTGCATGGGGCATGCCCATCTGGTATCACGGCCGGTCCCAGAAAACCCTTGTGAATCATCTACAGGCCATCCAGAACACCACCTGTTGATGGATTCTCGGCATCTATAAGGGCGCGTCTCCCTTTTCCACTAACTTTCTTTGTTCCCTTCCCCCTTTCTTCGCATACATTGAGTATTTAAAGACTAACCATGCCCTGCACCTATGGCGCACCCCCCACTCCATCGGCCGCCGCCGTTACTTGCTGCGTGCTAACATCCCCTTCTCCCTTTCTCTGCAGGCCCGTGTCCCCTGTGTCCAACAGGTCCCAGTGTACACACATCCCCCTTGGGTCGACCCACTTGCCTTTGGGCAAGGTCGGATCAGCTTCTCCATCCCCCCAGTGCCGGTTCCCTCCGAGGTCCAGACAGACTTTGTCTGTCGAGCTTGGGAACTGTGCACCCCCCACACCATCCAGGTCTTCACAGATGGCTCACACCTAGGCCAGAAGGCTGGATCCGCTATTGTCACCATGAGCGGACCGCACCGGCTCCACTCCCACCAGCTGACCTCCCCCTTATGCGCCACCACCACAGACACCGAACAGTTTTCCCTCGGCATCGCCCCTGGCTGGGCCATGCGCCACCTCCGCAAGGAGCTCGAGCAGGTTACCGACATTGTTTTCATGTCGGACTCACTCACTGCCCTCAACCTGTACAAACGGTGGCCCTCTGCCTTGGGGGCCAACCTCCTCCCCCTCTGGAAGTCGGGGGTCCAGACTCTTCTGGACTCCTTCCCACAGTTACATGTGCATTTCGCGTGGTCCCCTGGTCATGAGGACATTGCAGGCAACAAATGGGCTGATGTGGAAGCCGAGGCAGCTACATGCCTACTGCCCTCCAATCTCCCCCCGTCTATCTCTGCGCTGAAGGAACTGGCAATGCTCACTGCCCATGAGTGCTGGTCCCTCCAGCTTGCCTGCCCCCTCACCTCTACCACCGACAAATATTTGGCAGTCATGGGCCCCCCCACCTGGATGCCTAGGAAGCTTCTCACCCTCCTGGTCGACCACCCTCACCGCGAGCTATCTGCAGTAGCTCAGGTCCTCTGCCGCGCTGGTCCCTATGGGGGTTACTGGCTGAGCTTCGACTCAGCCTACCAACACACACATGGCCTGATATCCTACTGCCGGTGGCACAACCACCCCCCCTGGCCGATGCAATCCACCACACACATCCTGGGTGGCTGCAAGTCATTCATGCATTGGATACCCCACGTCTGGCCATGATGGCAACCTCCCCCTGTCCACCACTCTGAATGGGTAGATGAAGACCTTATCCTGGTCCTGCAGCACTGGCTGCACCTGACAGGACACCTCACCTGCGTCTCAGATCGTACCGTGGGCACTATCCGCCTAGCATTCGCAGCAATGGCTCTAGACGGCCATCCCACCACTGACAGACTCGACATGGGCACCCTATGGGAATACATGCATCGATACCTTGGACCTCGGACACAGGACACGGACCCGGCCCTCTTGGAACTCTCTGGTAACGTTCCCCCATTTTCCTCTGACTCATGAGCACCTTTTGAATTCTGCCTCGGTTTCCCGTATGGCACTTGCACCTCCCCATTCCCTCTTCTTATTTAACTCCACAGTTTTCCTTTTTTTTAATAGTTAGGGCATGGCGTTGACACATGTAAACCTCCCTTTCCTCTCTCCTCACTTCTCCTTAATAGGGCGCGTACCACACTAGTCCCCCCCGGGGGTCGTGCCCCGCCCAGTTTCGTGCGATGTGCGATGATGGGCGCCTCTGTAGTTGTTTAGTCATGGCCCCCCCTTCGGGGGGGCAGGTGTATTAGATAATTCTGCAGGAATAATAAAAAAACAAAAAAAAAACAAAAAAAAAACCATGACCCCCCCCCCCCCAGTACCCCGGTGAGTCATTCCTCTTCTCACTCCCCTTGGTGCTGGCCACCACCCTTCTGGTGTGTGGCGACTTCAACTGTCACCACCACTCATGGTCCAATCTTGCCACTACCCAGTGAGAGTCGTTAGGGGCCCAACCCCTTGATGACTTCTTCCAGGAAAATGGCCTCGAGCCTGCACATGTGCCGGACTCTGACTCCCGTCCAAAGGACGGGCCCCATCGGTGCCCCATAGACATGGTGTGGGCCCCACCCCACATAGTGCCGGAGTCCATACTAGACTCTTTCACCTCGATGCAAACCCCACTCTCTGATCACACCTGGTTAGCCTGGGCAATCACCACTAACCTCCCTCCCCCTCTCCCCAGAACTCGTCGTTTAACCAACAATGACTATGGGGAGTGGACCGAGCTCACATTCCCAGCCCTGGCCGAGGCCTTTCAACTCCCAGCCACAGACCCCGCCCTCTTGGACACCAAAGCGGCAGCTGTGGTTCACGCCATGCAGGCTGCTCTGCAACCCTTCACCACCCTCTCCTGGCCCTCGAAAACTGAGGTCCTGTGGTGGACACCAGCCTGCGGCGACCTCCTCAAGGCCATCGATGCCACCCCCACCAACCGACTCCGTGCAGCTGCATGCCAAGCTTTCAAGCGAGGGGTACAGGCTGCAAAGCGAACCTATTACTCAGATCAGGCGGCAGAGGCCAACCCCTCCAACATCTGGTCCTGGACCAAATGTGGCCTTGGTATCCGCCCCACACAAGTCCCCTCACTTAAACGCCAGGATGGCACCTTCACCCAGTCAGACGAGGAGAAAGGTGAGCTATTCCATGCAACCTATTTCCAAGAACCGCCCCCCCTCCCGGACGCAGGCTTAGAGCCCCCGCCTCCTCCACCCCCCAATGTGCCGCCTCTCCTCATGTCGGAGTTGACAGATGCACTAACCGACACTTCCAACTTGTCAGCCCCAGGGCTGTCGGGCATTGGCTATCGTCTGCTCAAGTGGGTGATAGCTGCATTCCCCGACGAAACCCTTACGCTTTTCAATGACTGCCTGCACATGGGGCACCACCCCGAGTGCTGGCAGGCGGCAAAAGTCGTCATGCTCTGGAAGCTGAACAAGAAGGATCTGTTCTCCCCATGCTCTTACCATCCCATAACCCTTGAGGAGACTCTGGGCAAGCTCCTCAAGAAAATGATTGCTAACTGGCTCTGGTTCCTCTCTAACACTGAGGACTGGTTGCCACCTAACCAGTATGGGGGGCATCAAGGACACTTGGTCTATGATGCTGCCCAACACCTCCTACAGCTTATGGAGGGTGCCCACTCAACAAACCAGGTCTGCTCTGTCCTTGTGGTAGACATTCAGGGTTTCTTCGATTCGGTGCACCCCCAACTCCTTCACCAACAGCTGCTGATGATGGGCTGCCCGCCTAACATGGCAGACTGGTGCCTCTCATTCATGACAGGGCGTAAAGTTGCCATCTCCTTTGATGGCATGACAACCCCTCTGACCCCGAAACCTGACCTCGGCACCCCTCAGGGTTCCCCCGCCTCACCCATCCTGTCAACAATTTTCGCCAGACTAGTCCTTTGTCGCTTCCAGTGGTGCAGATGCAAACTCCTGGCATATGTCAATGACCATCTTATCATATGCGTCGGCGCCTCCATCACCGCCAACTGCAAAACTCTTGAAGATGCATACTGCCACCTGAATGGCCTCTTCAATCAGATCAGTCTCAACATCGAAGCTGCAAAAACTGAGGCCCTCCACTTCCACCCACCCCATTGCAAACTAGGCTACCATGGCTGGGACATGATGGGGATTCAAATCGATGCCCATACCCTCATCCGGCCCTCTATCCCCCTGCGTTGGCTTGGGATATGGTGGGATCCGGCCCTCACCTTCAAACCCCATGTGGAGCACATGTGCTCTAAAGGGCTTTCCACACTCGCTGCCCTCCGCATCCTTGGCAACACCGAACACGGCATCTCGGCAATCCACCTCCACCAACTGTACTCGGCGTGCGTGCACACTGTGATCACATGGGGCGCACCTGTCTGGTTTCACAGTCGGTCCCAAAAAACTTTGGTTAACCGCCTGCAGGCAGTACAAAATACTGCATGCCGGTGGATCCTCAGCATCTACAAAGGTGCATCCCCCTTCTCAACAAATGTCCTCTGCTCCCTTCCCCCTTTCTTTGCATATTTTGAATATTTAAAGACTAACCATGCCCTGCGCCTCTGGTGCACCCCCCACTCAATTGGCCGCTGCCGTTACTTGCCACGCACTAACATCCCTTTTTCCCTTTCTCTGCAGGCCCGTGTCCCCTGTGTCCAACAGGTCCCAGCATACACGCACCCCCCTTGGGCCGACCCACTTGCCTTTGGGCAAGGTCGGATCAGCTTTTCCATCCCCCCAGTGCCGGTTCCCTCTGAGGTCTGGACGGACTTCGTCCGTCGAGCTCAGGAACTCTGCACTCTGCACACTGTCCAAGTCTTCACTGACGGCTCATGCCTAGGCCAGAAGGCTGGATCCGCCATTGTCACCATGAGCGGGCCCCGCCGGCTCCACTCCCACCAGCTGACCTCCCCCCTGTGTGCCACCACCACAGATGCTGAACAGTTCTCACTCGGCATCGCACCTGGCTGGGCTGCGCACCACCTACACGACGAGCTTGTGCACGTTTCGGACATCATCTTTATGTCTGACTCCCTCACGGCCCTCAACCTTTACATGCGATGGCCCTCCACTTCGGGAGCCAACCTCCTTCCCCTTTGGAAGTCGGGCGTCCAGACCCTTCTGGACTCATTCCCACAGCTACATGTGCACTTCGCATGGTCCCCTGGTCATGAAGACATTGCAGGCAACGAATGGGCTGATTTGGAAGCCAAGGCAGCTACTCACCTCCCACCCTCCAATCTCCCCCCCTCTATCTCCGCACTGAAGGAACAAGCAACCCTCACCGCACGTGAGTGCTGGTCCCTTCAGCTTGCCCGCCCCCTCGCCTCCACCATTGACAAATACCTAGTGGTCATGGGCCCCCCCACCTGGACGCCCAGAAAACTCCTAACTCTTCTGGTCAACCACCCCCGTCACGAGCTATCAGCAGTAGCTCAGGTCCTCTGTCGTGCCGGTCCCTACAGGGGTTACTGGTTGAGCTTCGACTCAGCCTACCGCCACACACATGGCCTGATCTCCTACTGCAGGTGGCACAACCACCCCCCTTCACATCCTTCTTGACCTCTAACCACCACCATCAACTTTTGCAGTGGTAGCTCAAACTCCCTCAGATGTCGTCTAGTGGTTCGAATCACCCACCCCATCCATTGCCCTACAATTTCTCGTCGTTCAAGGCCTCACATGTGTCCCAAGACACAGCGGTGAAGCCGGCAGCACCACCACCCCTGCAACACCCAGCGTCCTCACTGCCGACCCCACCCCGCCAATTCCCGCACCTCTCTGAGGAGCCCAAACTCGGACCTGCCTTCCAGATGTCCTCCCCAGACCCCCTTCAAGGTGCCCCATTGTCCCCTGTGATACAGGGACAACTCAGCGAAGACACCTCCATGGAGTTGGGCAGCCCCCACACCCCCCTAGCGCAGACCCGCAAGAGGTCTGCAGACACCATCACCCCCCTCGTGTGCCCCCTGCACATCACCGCCACACAGCGGATCCTGTTCGAATCCGTCCAGGAATATGAGGACCTCTTCAAGCACGCGAACACTGGTCCCACCGACACTGCCCCCCCGCAAATGGCTCAAGAGCTGTCACAATATGTCAGAAGAGTCCTAGCACTCTCCCACCATGTCATCTCGGCACTCAACTGGGTGCAAGAAGGAGGCCCCCACCCCCAGAACGTCGAGTTGCACAACTTGATGATACAGTACAACCAAGGCATCAAGGGACACGACCTGTCTCTCCCTGCCCCCTTCATCTGGACTGCAACAGCCCAACAAACCGCTCCTGCTCAACCTGCCCCACCTGCAGACAATATTAAGGAGTTGAAAACAGCTATGCTCAGACTCACCTCCCAGGTCGGCGACATCTCCCGCCAGGTGTCCTCCCTGGCCACTTGCCCCCTGCTGCACCCCCAACAGGCCATGAAGACCATGGCCCCCACGAATGTGGGTGGAACTCCCACCGCCAATGTGGCACCGGCCCCCCAAGCCAGCGCCCCTATCTCTTACGCCCAGGCCACGGCCCAACCTGCAGCCCCTACTAACCCTTCACAGATCACAACAGGTGCTCAGGCTGAGAAGAAGAAGTCTAAGCGTCAGCTGCCCCCCCCCCCCTAAGATGTTTGCCAAGGACCCTACTCTGGTCCTTAGCCCTGGAATCCACCACTGCCGCACGGAACACCGCCTCTCGGGCTCAATACTCACCCAGAGGGCTAGGGAGTTCTTCAACGCCCTCCCCACTGCCAACCGTGTCACGGTCCTTTCCTCGGCGTTCAACATCAAGGGTAACATCGTGACCATCTTCACCCATCGCCCCTCCACCCTTACGCCAACAACCGAGACAATCATTGATCACCACAGCATCTCGTTTGCGCGCTATATGTGCGACAGGTGCCTAATCACCAGAACCTCGGTCCCCACTGGGTTCACCCTCTCCCCATCCTGCATCCGCCAGCACTCCGCCCTGCACATCTCAATGGTGCCCACTATGGACCTTTTCGGACCCGAAGGTAAGATTTTCACCCCAGCCCAACTTTTGTCAGAACTGAAGCACAACCCATCACTTCACAACCTCGACTTTGTCATCCCCCCCCACTTCGCCACCCCTGAGGACAACATCAAGAACCTCAAACAGTGCCCAGTATCCTTTTCCTTCGCCAACCCTGATGGTCAAGTCCACACACACCTCCTCAAGAGGCCCTGGGTCTGGCTCTTTGGCACCTCCCTCCGCCTCTCGGTCCCACCCATCTGCCCCAGCCTCACCCAGTGTGAGCACTGCCAGGTGCTGGGTCATGGAACGAAGGGCTGCAAGGCCCCAGCAGTGTGCGCCGAGTGTGCTGGCAACCACCACACCATTAACCACCGCAAATCCTGCACAGACTGTGCCACTGAGGCCAATGAGTACGAATATTGCCCTCACCCATGCCACTGCCGCAACTGCGGCACCGATCACCCCTCCACGTTCCCCTCCTGCCTAAAGAAACACCGCTTCCACAGCATCCTCACCGGGCAAGAACAGGACTTCCCCATTCTCCCCGAAGAAGGAGAACTGTAATGAGTGCACAACTCCATGTACTGCAGTGGAACGCCACCTGCTCACTTGCAGCGATTCAGTCTTTGTTCCCATTCCTCTCCTCGGCCACATCTCCTCCTCATCTGCTCTTGCTTCAAGAACCCCCATGGTATCAAATCGGATCTCAGCCCTCCCTCACCAACCCAGCTGGTCTACCTATTTATGGTGTTCCCTCTATTTCTGGCTATGTCGCTGTTTTACCTCCTGACATGCGACCCCACATTGTAACATATGTTTCACAGAACCTTCCTCTTTCCTCCTGGTCCATCATCGGCCCCACCACTAGTGGCACAGATGTACTGACGGTGGAGGTACGCGCTCAAGTCACAGTCAGGATATGCAACTACTATGGTATGAGCCCCCCAGACCATGACGCCCCCTCCCCTCAGTACCCCGGTGAGTCGTTCCTTTTCTCGCTCCCCTCGGTGCTGGCCACCACCCTCCTGGTGTGTGGCGACTTCAACCGTCGCCACCACTCATGGTCCAATCTTGCCACTACCCAGCGAGAGTCGTCAGGGGCACAACCCCTTGATGACTTCTTTCGGGAAACTGGCCTCGAGCCTGCACATGCGCCGGACTCCGACTCCCATCCAAAGGATGGGCCCCGTCAGTGCCCTATTGACATGGTGTGGGTCCCACCCCACATAGCGCTGGAGTCCATACTTGACTCTTTTACTTCGGAGCAGACCCCACTTTCCGATCATGCCCAGTTATCTTGGGCAATCACCACTAACCTCCCTCCCCCTCTCCCCAGAACTCGTCGCCTAACCAACAACGACTATGGAGAGTGGACTGAGCTCGCATTTCCAGCCCTGGTCGAGGCCTTCCAACTCCCGACCACTGACCCCACCCTCTTGGACGCCAAAGCGGCAGCTGTGGTACACGCTATGCAGGCTGCTCTACAACCCTTCACCACCCTCTCCTGGCCATCAAAGACCAAGGTCCCATGGTGGACGCCATCCTGTAGTGACCTCCTCAAAGCCATCAATGCTGCCCCCACCAATCGACTCTGTGCAGCCGCGCGCCAAGCTTTTAAGCGAGGGGTACGGGCTGTGAAGCGAACCTACTACTCAGATCAGGCAGTGGAGGCCAACCCCTCCAACATCTGGTCCTGGGCCAAACGTGGCCTCGGCACTCGCCCCACCCAAGTCCCCTCACTGAAACACGCGGATGGCACCTTCACCCAGTCAGACAAGGAGAAAGGTGAGCTATTTCGTGCAACCTACTTCCAAGAACTGCCCCCCCTCCCCGACACGGGACTAGAGCCCCTGCCTCCCCCACCCCCCAATGTGCCGCCTCTCCTTCTGTCGGAGTTGATGGATGCATTGACCGACACCTCCAACTTGTCGGCCCTGGGGCCGTCAGGCATTGGCTATCACCTGCTCAAGTGGGTGATCGCTGTGTTCCCTGATGAAATCCTCACGCTCTTCAATGACTGCCTGTGCATGGGGCATCACCCTGAGTGCTGGCAGGCGGCAAAAGTCGTCATGCTCTGGAAGCTGAACAAGAAGGACCCATTTTCCCCCTGCTCTTACCATCCCATAACCCTCAAGGAGACTTTGGGCAAGCTCCTTGAGAAAATGATTGCTAACCAGCTCCAGTTCCTCGCCAACACCGAGGACTGGTTTCCACCTAACCAGTATGGGGGCCGTCAAGGACATTCTGTCTACGACACTGCCCAACACCTTCTACAGCTCGTGGAGGGTGCCCACTCAATGAACCAAGTCTGCTCTGTCCTCACAGTAGACATTCAGGGTTTCTTTGACTCAGTGCACCCCCAACTCCTCCACCAACAGCTTCTGACGATGGGCTGCCTGCCTAACATGGTGAGCTGGTGCCTCTCATTCATGACGGGGTGTAAAGTTGCCATCTCCTTTGATGGCACAATGACCCCTCTGACCCCGAAACCCGACCTTGGTACCCCTCAAGGTTCCCCGGCCTCACCTATACTGTCGACCATCTTTGCCGGTCTCATCCTCCGCCGCTTCCAGTGGCGCGGGTGCAAGCTCTTGGCATACATTGATGACCACCTCATCGTATGCATCGGTGCCTCCATCACCGCCAACTGCAAGACACTCACAGATGCATACTGCCACCTCAACGGCCTCTTCAACTGGATTAGTCTTAACATCGAAGCCACCAAAACTGAGGCCCTCCACTTTCACCCACCCTGTCACAAACTCGGCTACCATGGCTGGGACACAATGGGGATCCAAATCGATGACCACACCCTCATCCAACCCTCTATCCCCCTGCGCTGGCTAGGGATCTGGTGGGACCTGGGCCTTTCTTTCAAACCCCATGTTGAGCGCATGCGCTCCAAGGGCCTCTCAACACTTGCCGCTCTCTGCATACTCGGCAACACTGAATGCGGCATTTCAGCCCTCCACCTCCGCCAGCTTTACTCTGCGTGCGTCCACACCATGCTCACATGGGGCACACCTGTGTGGTATCATGGTCGGTCCCAAAAAACTTTAGTGAATTGTCTGCAGGCTGTTCAAAACACCGCCTGCCAGTGGATTCTCGGTGTCTACAGGGGCGTGTCTCCCTTATCCACTAATTTCTTATGCTCCCTTCCCCCTTTCTTTGCATATTTCGAATATTTAAAGACTAACCATGCCCTGTGCCTCTGGTGCACCCCACACTCCATTGGCCGCCACCGTTACTTGCCACGCACTAATATCCCTTTCTCCCTTTCTCTGCAGGCCCGTGTCCCCTGTGTCCAACAGGTCCCAGTGTACACGCACCCCCCCTGGGTCAACCCCCTCACCTTTGGGCAAGGGCGGATCAGCTTCTCTATTCCCCCTGTGCCAGTTCCCTCCGAGGTCTGGACGGACTTTGTCCATCAAGCTCGGGAACTATGCACACCCCACTCGGTCCAGGTCTTCACCGATGGCTCATGCCTAGGCCAGAAGGCCGGTTCTGCCATTGTTGCCATGAGCGGGCCACGCTGGCTCTGCTCCCATCGGCTGACCTCCCCCCTGCATGCCACCGCCACAGATGCCGAACAATTTTCCCTTGGCATCGCCCCTGGCTGGGCCGCACGCCGCCTCCACGAGGAACTCGAGCAGGTCACTGACATCGTCTTTATGTTGGACTCACTCACGGCCCTCAACCTCTACAAACGTTGGCCATCCACCTCAGGGGCCAACCTCCTCCCCCTCTGGAGGTCAGGTGTCCAGACCTTACTGGACTCCTTCCCACAGCTCCACGTGCATTTTGCGTGGTCCCCCAGTCATGAGGACATCACCAGCAATGAATGGGCTGATGCGGAAGCCAAGGCAGCCACGCGCCTACTGCCCTCCAATCTCCCCCCTTCTATCTCCACACTGAAGGAACAAGCAACTCTCACTGTTACATTTTTCCTTGCACTCTCCACCAACCCCTAACCCCATAAGCCTCTAGCACATTCCATGACCTTGTTGCGCTTACTGATCATGTACCATGCTCAGTCATTCCCTTCCATGTGCTTCCACCATGTTCTGCTACATCTCCACCAACTTACCTTCCACTCTATTCCACTACATTCCATAGGTCTATATAAGCTGTACCTCGCCAAGCATGTAGCCTTAAGCTTATGCTCTCTGTTCTTACAAGCTCATTTGCCCACCCTCGAGTCCAACGTGCCCTCTGTTGTAACCTGACTCTCCACCAGCGCGTCTACTGCATGCGCCTCTCTAAGTACATTGTCGTAACCATCTTCGTTGTACACCTTATCCAAATCCACCACCAACTCTGTCTATGACACATCTGCAACCCGGAACCCTCTTCAAACTGTTGAGCTTAACACTCACTGCCCGTGATCGCTGGTCCCTGCAGCTCGCCCACCCCCTCGCCTCTACTGCCGACAAATATCTGGCAGTCACAGGCCCCCCCACCCGGGCGCCCAGGAAAATTCTCACTCTCCTGGTCGACCACCCCCACCATGAGCTCTCTGCTGTCGCTCAGGTCCTATGCCATGCTGGTCCCTACGGGGGTTACTGGCTGAGCTTTGACTCAGCCTACCGACACATGCATGGCCTGATCTCATACTGCAGGTGGCACAACCACCCACTGTGGCCAGTGCAATCCACCATGCACATCCTGGGCGGCTGTGAGTCATTCGCACCATGGATTCCTCATGTCTGGCCTAAACGGCGACCCTCCCCTGTCCACCATTCTGAATGGGTGGATGAAGACCTCCTCATCCTTCGGCACTGGCTGCGCCTGACAGGACACCTCAACCGCATTTCGGACTGTACCGTGGGGGCCATTCATTTGGCATTCACTGCCATGGCTCTGGATGGCCTCCCCACCACCAACGGACTCGACATGGGTACCCTACGGGAATACGTGCGTCGCTACCTCGGACCTCGGACACTGGACATGGACCCGGCTCTCTTGGAGTTGTCAGGTAATACTCCCCCCTTTCCCTCTGATTTGTGAGCGTCTTTCGAATTCCTCTTTGGTTTCTCGTATGGCACCCGTGCCTCCCCATTCACATTTCTTCTGTGTCCCCAAAGTTTTCCTTTCTTTTATTAGTTAGGGCATGGAGTCGCTATATGTAAACCTCCCTTATCTCTCTCCCCTCTTTTCCCTTAATAGGGTGCGTATCACACTAGCCCCCCTCAGGGGGACGCACCCTGCCCAGTTTAGCACGATGCGCGATGATGGGCGCCTCCATAGTTGTTTAGTCATGGCCCCCCCTTCGGGGGGGCAGATGTATTAGATAATTCTGCAG
>JAKOPK010000258.1:0-40426 GCA_024195185.1 Coniferiporia weirii
TGCGGTCCTAAAATGGAGGTACTCGGGCAAGGACGAGAGCTTTATCCCTCTGTCCAGTAAGTTATTAAACAAATATAGGGACGAAATCTAATTTATCCGCGAAGTTAACTGCTGGCCGACGCCGTCGAATGACGGCACTTGCGAAGTCAATATTGAGTACGAGCTCGAGAACGATAAGGTCGAGCTGCACGACGTTGTCATCTCCATTCCTCTTCCGTACGTCTATGGATCACTTTTGTGCGTGTACCTGCTTACTGATACACCGACAGTACGGGCTCCTACCCGACCGTCGCCTCGCACACAGGCTCGTGGTCGCTCAACGCGTCGACGCATTCGCTCGACTGGGCCGTACCTCTGATCAGCGCGGAGGCAGACACGCGCTCCGGCGCACTTGAGTTCGCCGTCGGCGGTGACGACGCAGGCACTTTCTTCCCCGTCCATGTCGCTTTCATCGCGCAGGGGAGCCTCGCGGGCCTGCGTGTCGGCTCCATTGCGCGTGTCGACAACGGCGAGGACGTCATGTTCTCGCAGGAGGCGACGCTTTCCACGGAAGAATACCTTGTAATTTAGGTTACTGCGCTAGACGTATTATAAAACACAGCTTCTGGCGCGTTCGCTGGGTGGTTCGATTTATTTGTTTCATTCTTTGCGTTTCTTCGTTTAAATACATAAAGTAGGTACGTCCAGCCTATCAGTCTGCATTGATTATCGGCATCAACGGTCTCCTTCCCTTCACTGGCCACTCCTCGACCATCGTCTCCGCATCCCACACCCGACCTCCCCTCACGACGTACTTCAATTTCCTGCTCTCCGTAATCCTGCCCCCGAGCAAGTCCACCCCTGGCGGGTACACAACAAGATCCGCGAGCATGCCCTGCGCGAGCGAGCCCACAGACTGGTCGATGCCGAGCGTAAGCGCCGCATCGCGCGTCGCAGCGCGTAGCGCCTCGAAGTTGCTTAAGCCGCCCGCAGCAGTGAAGGCGAGCTCTGCGTGGTACATGAGGCCCAGAGGCGCCTCGCCATGCGCGCCGATGTGCGCCTTCAGACCCTTATGCACCATCTTCGTGATTGAGGTGGAAGTGTTGAAGAATTGGAAAGCTGTGTGGGATGGCGTGTCAGATCCAATTTTAAGTTATTTTTCTGTTCGTGATAGAAGTGGGAGGACGTACAATCGTTGGGCCGATGCGTGGTCTCGATCACACCTTCCAGGATGTCATGCCGCGTGAAGCGGCGCAACCTGGTTTCGGGGCTTTAGCTAATAATCAATAGCTTGCCGCGTTAAAGACCTACTTTGGATCGTTGGCAACGTCTACATGTGCCCATACATATTGCTCCGCCATCGTCCCACCGTAGTTAACAATGTGAGTAGGGGTAGCACCCGTGCCACTCAATGCGTAGAGATTGATCACATCGTCATAGAGTACGGGAATTGGGAGGGAGTGCTCGACCGTCGTCATACCTGTTTGCAAATATTATTAGATTAAGCTTTTTAAGGTTTCCATTCCGACTGACCGTCGACGATATAAGTGAGATCCCAGTCTTGATTCATGCCCTTCGAGTGACGTCAAAATGCATTCCTCTTTATCCAAGATACACGATACTCACTCCTTCAGGAACGCACAGCATGGACAAGTTGCGAGCTTCTAACAAGAGTCTCTGTCGAGATGCGCTGCACAAATCATGTCAGAACAAAAACTAACGGGTGCTTATTTTCCCGCTCACCGAGAATACTGGTTGTAATTCTTGTATGAGAAGCTCGCCGGTCCGCCTTCAACCTTGATGCGTACGAGGGTCGAGTGCGCATCTTCAAGGTCGGCGACGTCGTTATGGAGAGTGCCTTCTCCCGCCCCGTAGATGACATCGCCAGTGTGAAAGATGCGCGGACCTACCATCGCGCCGTTCTCCACGCGAGCACGTTCGACGAAGCCGTACACATTATCGGAACTCGGGCTGCGCAGAGTATTAATGACGAATGGGCAAACGAAGGTTAGCTATGCGTGCTCACTTGTGTAGTGTCGTCACACCATACGACAGGAAGGCTTCGAGCTCCCACGAACGCGCTGGGAAGAGATTCGAATACGCGGCCCAATGAGCGTGCACGTCGATGAATCCTGGGACGACGAAGCCCTTGTGCGCATTCAGCACGGTCGCGCCTTGGGGAATGACGATGTCATTTGCGGCGCCCACGCTTTCGATGATGCCTCCACGTATTACAAGCGTTGCATCCTGGACGAAATCATCCGGCAGCAGGCCAGACGCCATAGTAAGGAGAGTCGCGTTTGTGATCGCGTACACATCTGCATCCCGCGTATCGAGACCGTGAGCATGGGCAACAGTACGCGCTTCATGAGAAAGACGGGCGATGTCGGTCGGGTAGGTAACCTCAATTTCTTGGACGTCTAATAGACCCTTGATGCAGTCGACGCCAAAACGTATACTATCGCTTTGGATTTTAGATGAGCACTTGCTAATGCGAGAAAGCTCCAGCGAATGTAAATACGGTCCTGTCATGACATGTGGTGTTAGCAAACTCATGTTTAATAAACTGTAAAGATGCATCTCCTACCAAGGAACCAGAAGATCCTGTTTCCGGACGCAGTCCATCGGACAGCATGTCCCCCATCAAGGCTAACCCTTGCGATCCCTTTCGTTGCATTTCCCGGCTTGCTCCAGAGGGGCTTGTCGCCAGCATCTTCCAGGTTGGCCACGTAGACGTTAAAGGAGTCCACAAAAGCAGCCCTGCCTTGTTGCACTGAAACTGCAACCTCAGTGGTCATGAAACCTTCTACAACAGCAGTATGTTTGTAATCGCCGAAGGAATCAGGACCGCTCGCCAGGTCGATCACAAAAGCCCGGTCCGATTGTTGTACGAGCAGTTTCTTATTCCCGTCCAGGAAGCTCATTGACGTGCGCTCGCCAATGCTAATTTCCGAACGGAGGAGACGCACATTCTTAACGGAAATGGATGCACCTGAGGTTGTCAGCACATCGGGAAGAGTAATCTCCCCAATGTAGAGGCCGGGATTTGCAGTTGCAATGATGCTACCAGATAAATAGTCGCTGGCGACCTTGATGAATGCTATCTGTCTGTTTTTGCCTGTACAACTGCAAAGTACAGGATTAATGTAGCGACCAAGTGGGAGATCGCTTAATTCATACGCAGCGCCAGACGATATGTCGGCAAGCTCAAACGTCGAATAGTTTTTGTTTGACCAGCGCGCGTGGATGATAAGGTCGCTGTTCCCAGGCACAAACGCGGGTGAGTAATACGCTTCCTCCGGTTTAAGGATGGGAACCTCCTTTGGCAACCCCACTTTGCTGGTGGACGCGGCGTCAAAATCCATGTAATAAGAGACGCCTGCGCCTTGGAACGCTACTCGCGTCCCCGCGTCATCTGCCGCAAGGTCAACAAATGCATGAAGACGTTGTGTGTCCGCTGCCTCTAGCGCAAGCAGATCTGTGTTCGCAGTGAGCGTCTCCGCGAGACGTTTTTCCACGTGCGCTTTGAATGGAATAACGTGTGGTTCCTTACCGGCGACCTTTTCGCCTAACGCATTGGTTAAGATTGGTACGTGCCAAAGTTTTCCTGCCGCCCATATAATAATCGCATCATCGTTTGGTGTGAAGGAAAACGATGGATATGTGCCCATCGGAGCAGAAACACCAGCTAGGTCATACGTAAGGCCATACCAGATGTTGCGTATAGTGCCAGAGTTAAGGTCCCTATAACCAACTCAGTTCAGTTCGCCAGAAAAACTGGTGGGATATACATACTTCAGCACAAGTGCTTCCTTATCCCGAACACGACGAACGAATGCGAGCGTCCGCCCATCTCTCGAGAGTTCGGGGCGACTCGCCCCGCCGGGGAACGAGGAAACGATCGTCTCCGTTCTCTTCGTAGTTAAATTGAACTCGAAGATTGAATATATGCCCAGATGTACGTCCTTGTCATAGTTGAACTGGCCCGAGATATCCATGTCGTTCTTCGCATAGATTACGGCGTCCTCACCGCTCCAAATAAACTGTTCCGGCCCGATTTGCTGCTCCCCGTAGTCCTCTGAAGTCCAGCCGACAGGAAGGGAACGACCAACAATACGCCGCCCACTGTCCGATCCGATCTGCGCTTCTGAGGCGGGGAGCGTATATTCCCAGCCCTCACCTGCAGGAACGCTCCTGGAGGACGTGTACCATTTCGTCGCGATCAACTTTGAGCCGCTAGGGTGAAAGCGCGCATCACCAGTCCAGCGGTAGGTCTCATTTGTAATACGTCGCGCTTTAGGAATAGTTAGTTTGGAGTATATGCAGCAAAGTAACATTGTAAGTTAGACGTACCAGTCAGCCTGCCTTCTCTGAGGAGGCGTCTGCGCTTCCTTTCGGGCGTTTCCTTGATACCGGATGCCAACATATTGTCTTCCTCTGCCTTTACACTCAACGCTTCAAAGAGTTCCTTCTTATCATATTCGGATATACTATCTTCAT
Organism: Coniferiporia weirii; assembly: GCA_024195185.1. Lineage (NCBI taxonomy): Eukaryota > Fungi > Basidiomycota > Agaricomycetes > Hymenochaetales > Hymenochaetaceae > Coniferiporia > Coniferiporia weirii. The sequence goes on from JAKOPK010000258.1 coordinate 4,480, forward strand.
GCAGACTGACACTCATGCTTTCGCAGCCTGTCCAGTTCGTGAACCAGATATTCTCAACGCCGAGCTCAGCATCAGACCTAAACGCCATCAGTTTGCCGTCTGGGGAGAAGTGGGGGTCCGAGTCATGCGGAATTCCCAACGTGATAGGACGCGCCTCGGTCGCAACGAAGCCCGCTGAACCAGAGTCAGGCAGAGAGCTAGCAAGCTGAAGATATGCCGACGCGGGCAGACAGTAGAGGTCGCCGAGCATGTCGAATACAATCTCTCCGGATGTCGGATGCACATCGAGACGTAGCCATGTGCCTTCGTCAACATCGAACGCGAGCGTACGCGGGTACGGGAAGTCCGTCGATATGTCCCATTGCGTTGGTCGGCGCAGCGGCCAAACATCGTCTCTCCACTCGTCCGCAGGCTCAGACCAGTTGTCTTCAGATAGCGCGGGATCAAGTGCGCCCGTGAGTGCGTTCGTAAGCTGGCGCAAGAGACTCGGGAGGATCGTGCAGGTCTGCACCGCAACGCAAAGGACAAGTAGAGTACGGCCGAGCTGAGCGAGCCGATTCGGAGTGCGCCTCACACGGTGCACGGGCGGCGTCGGCGCGTACGGCGCCTTCTTGCTGTCGTCCATCGTCGCCCTCGAGTTGAAGAGTCGACGACGCGGTTCGGTTTCAAGGCATCGGAGGGAGTGCGTGGGACCCGAGTCTATCTCTACGCGTTCGCGTGCGTCGCTTCCGTCGAGCACATGTTCGTGAGATAAGCGCGTGACGGACTGTGACGCGTCTACGCGCCTAGGGTCTGATTTTCTAGGGTTACCGCATACTTCCTTTTCCTGCTGTCGGAGTCTTAAGTGTCGGGCTTGTGGTGCTAGACAGTTTTACTTGCGTTCCTCCCACGACAGGTGTAGTGTATACGCACATCGTCAGCAACGGTGAGCAGCACGCAGCAGGTCTACATCTCAGGTCGCTCAACGTCAGCACAGATGCAGATTTTCGTCAAGACCCTCACGGGCAAGACTATCACCCTCGAGGTTGAGTCCTCGGACACCATCGACAATGTCAAGACCAAAATCCAGGACAAGGAGGGGTGCGCGTGCCGCATACTTGTGCATTATGATTGTACAGATTGGCTGACCGTGTTGGGTTTTGCACATAGTATCCCGCCCGACCAGCAGCGCCTGATCTTTGCCGGCAAGCAGCTTGAGGATGGCCGTACCCTCAGCGACTACAACATCCAAAAGGAGTCGACGCTTCACCTTGTCCTCCGGTATGGTCTACGTTGCTTATTACATCCTACGTGCTGAACGCAGTATAACCCAGTCTTCGTGGTGGCCTGATTGAGCCTTCATTGAAGGTGCTTGCCTCAAAGTACAAGTGCGACAAGCAAATCTGCCGCAAGTGCTACGCCCGCCTCCCGCCTCGCGCCACCAACTGCCGCAAGAAGGCTTGTGGTCATTCGTCGCAACTCCGCCCGTGTGTATCGTTTCTGCACGATATTATGCTTGCACTTACAATCTTTACAGGAAGAAGAAGCTCAAGTAGTGGTTGTGCGCTTTTCTTCGTTGCGAGTTTGGATCTACGTCTCTGTCTTACTGCAGCTATAATTATGCAATGTACCGACGGCCCGTATTTCAAACACACTTTTCTTTCTCTTTCGCTGTGCCCTCCGACGATTGTGCCGCGCTGTTACTCTTCACGAGGTCCCGTTCGTCAAGTCCCTGGTATCTCTCTTACAAAAACTATCGTCAATACAAAACGGCTGTCGCTAGGGGTGCAGGAATCGCCCTTCAAAAAATAAACAACCTATGAGCTGTAGCTGGACTAAGACGGAGCCCAGGTTACAACTGAGAGAACTTTGTTCAAAGTTGACCATGACTTCACGACTAGTGTTGCTCCTCACTGTATGCTTGGCCGCACCGTCAGGTTTTCGGTCTGCTTTATAAAGTTCGCTACACACTTCTTTATCCGTTATGCCTATCCAAGCGAGCCTCAAGCCTTCCTTTCACGGTATCCTTCCATTCATGCTCCAAGATGCTATATCCCACGGCGTCGACCCGTTTACCAGGCGCAGCTTTCCAGGCCTCACGTAGGCGAAACTCCATCTGCACGCCAACGACGTTCTCCAACCATCCACGCATTTGCACATTGTCTGCGCCGGTTTCATAGACAACGCGGTGCATGCGCTGGGCATCGTCCTCGAATGCGTACTTCATGAGCATATAGAGAGCCCGTGTCGCGAGTCCGCTCCGGAAATAGTCCGGGTGGATAAGGATACCCACCAAGCAGTTCGCATTTAAGCGATCGATGTCGAATAGGCCGGTAACATCAACCAGCTTCGGCTCGTCATCGCCGTTTATGAGTAGGATATTGAGATCGAGGACAGCTTCCCGCTTTGCACGGGACTCGCGTTGCTTTCGAGTGTCTTCCGCGGAAACGTGAGTCGGGAGGAAGGGTAGATAACGAAGCGTGACGGGGTGTGAGCGAAGCCGTGCGACGTCCTCGTCGTAGAGTGGGTCCGGAGTAACCAGTTTAATGCGCCCGGAGGGTGAAGTGAGGACTACCCTCACTGTATCTGACCCGCCCATCGGTATGCTGTCCAAAGTCAAGAGATTAAGCTCGTTATAAATAGAGTGTCCATCACGTGACGGTAATTTTTGGCCCGTCAATTCAGCAGCTCACGCCTCCGAGAGTCTGAATCCGAGCATCCATGGCGCCCCGACCGATGAAGAGAGGTGGCTCGTTCCGCGGCGCAAAGAATGTATCGCGCCCTACCTCTCGCAAGGACAACGCCGCTGGCTTCGCAAAACGCCGCGCACGCTCAGCAAAAGCAGCCGCAGATGCGGATGTATACGACTACCAGCCCGGCAAGAGTAAGCGCGCGAATGTCGCGCTTATGCTCGATGAAGATGAAACGCGGGGTGCGGGCTACAGTGACGATGAGGAAGAAGGGGATGAGGAGGGTGGCCGCGCCGGAAGGAAGCCGAGGTTAATAGGCGAGGGGGAGGAGGACGAACGCATTGGCAGCGACGAGGACGAAGAGATCGATAGCGACGGCGCGTTCGAGGAGAGTGATGAAGAGCGATTTGCGGAGTTCAACTTCAAGAAGGTGGGTGCATTATTTTCATCTGACTGTATGTTCTGTAATGGGTTAAACTGCGTACAGGGCCCTGTGAAATCCCGGAAAGCTCCGCTGAAGAAGGTGGGCAAGAGTGTGCACTTCGCAGAAGTCGACCTTGACGAAAACGACGATGTGGCCCAAGATGGTGATATACTCGATGACACCTCGCATACATCCGCTGAAGAGGAGGAGGAAGGTGAAGACGACGAGTTCTTCGATGTCTTGGACGTGCTAGACGGGAGAGGTCTTCCGGATCTCGGAGACGACCAAGATGCAGCGAAATCGGATGGGGCTTCCCTGGAGAAGTCGAGGGATCCTTCATTGAAGAACGACAATTCCGTGAATAAGGGAGGATCCGACGTTGACGCTGACATGGTTGAAGCTGAAGAAGATTCCGACGAAGAGGACGAAGACTCTGGAGAGGAAGATGCGGGCCTTGACGTCTCCGGCTCGGATGAAGATGAGCCTGACTTGTCCGCCCTCGACAATCTTGGCAGTTTTGTCTCTGGTCTTGAAACTGGCGCGAAGCGCAAAGCAGCTGACGAGGACGAAGACAATGCGGAGGAAGTGGGGGTCTCTCAAATCAAAAAGAAGAAAAGGTTATTAAAAGACCGCACTGAGGCATCAGCAGAGAGTGAATTCGGAGCACGAGCAGGTGAATTGATATTTCAATTTGGCATAATATGCGCGACTGATTAAGATACAGGATCATCAAAGCTCAGTCTGGATGACCTCCTTACACCGCTAGCTTCAAAACCTAGCACTCTCTCATCCCTCAAGAAAGCAACGAAGCCCCTCGCATCCTCGTCAAACCCAAAGAATCAGCCTCTACCAGCACCTCTCCCGACAAGAACTCAGGAAAGGCTTGATCGCGAGGCTGCGTATGAACAGACGAAGCAGGAGGTCGACAAATGGTCCGAGACGATGAAGAGGATTCAGGAGGTACGTCTTTCTTTTGTGTGAGATAATATAAGGGAGAAGCCTAACACTAGACGATTTTTACTTAACAGGCCGAACATCTCAGCTTCCCTTTGCAGGCGCCGAGGGCCGTGAAGGTTTCAAATCTTGAGTTGACTTCCAAATTTAAGGTTAGTAGTTATTCTAAGAAGTCCACGTGTTCTACTAAGTGCCCTCTCTTATAGCCCACGACTGAGCTTGAAAGTTCAATTGACCGGTTGCTAAAGTCTGCGAAACTAAATGAGGAGGATATCAACAAAACAGAAGATCTTTTGATGAAAGACCTCTCTGTCGAGGAGGTTGCTGCACGCCGTGCAGAACTGCGTAAAATGCGCGAGCTTGCTTTTCGTGCCGATGCCAAGGCGAAGCGTGTCTCGAAGATCAAAAGCAAGGCGTTCCATCGCATTCAAAAGAAGGAGCGTACGAAGCTGCTTGCAAAACTTGATGCGGCCGCGGGTGATGCTGAGGATCTGGAAGAAGAAAGGATGAAGGCGGAAGTGGAAAGGGCGAAAGAGCGTGCAACGTTGAAGCACAAGAACACCGGCAAGTGGGCAAAGGCGATGAAAGCCCGTGGAGAGCTAGACGTGGACCAGCGTCGAGATATCAACGAGATGTTGGAGAGGGGGGATCGATTGCGGCGGCGGATACAGGGTGTGGGGAGCGGGAGTGAAGACGGGGATGGAGATGATGGCGACAGTTCCGGTGGTGATCTAGTCGGTGAAGACGGTGTGATGAGGATCAAGGCAAGCGCTTTTGAAGAGCTCGAGAAACTGCGCAGTGGTGTCGGCGGCGAGGACGACGAGGGCAGTGACTCTGACTTGAAAAAGAAAGCGAAGAGCGTATTCGAGATGAAGTTCATGAAAGACGCTGCCGCGCGGCAGAGTCAGGCGGTAGATCGAATGATTGACGATTTCCGGAAGGAGATGGGCGACTTAGCGGAGAACAGCGACGTTGACACTGAAAAGGATGTTGGGAGTCCAATGCCCATTGAGCGTATCAATGGTCGTATGGTCTTCCGGCCTGGGCCCCAAGTACGTGTCTCACTTCCAATCCATTCTTCAAAATCCGTGCTTACAGTTTTCTGCACAGTCCTCAAATATGCTTCCCCCTCCTCCCTCAGCCATTTCCGAAACCTCTACGTTACGATCGCACGATTCGCATGTCATCTCCCCAGTCCTCGCAGTGTACGATAGCCCAGTTTCACCCCCGCCCCCTTCTTTTTCCGTATCCTCTGCAGCAGTTAACGCCGAAGAGCTAAATCCATGGCTCGCCCTTCCGGAGTACACCTCCTCATCCTCTAAGGTCGCGAAGCGCAAGAACGAGTTAGTCGTCGGTAAAAATGTCACTCGCGCGCAGAAATCGGAGGGCGCATTACAAAAGCAGATGAAAAAGGGCGCAGACGAACGCGAGCGGGAGACAGACGACGCCGTTGTGGAGATCTCTCCGGAAGATGTCCTGGTACTCGACAGTTCGGAAAGGGCGGCTGATAGCACTGCCGTCGTCATTGGTGCCATAAACGGTGATAGCAAGAAAAAGACGAAAGAGAAGAAAAAATCTAAGAAGGGCAAAGGCAAGGGGGCCCGGGCTGAGGATGGGGATGACTCCGGCGTGAACAGCGAAGTCGAGGAGCAGGAAGCGGCGTTGACCAAGGGCAAAAAAGTAAAAGCGTTTGAACAACGTGAACTCGTCGCAAGGGCATTTGCGGGTGACAATGTTGTCCGGGTATGTTCTTTTTTTGTTAATATTCTATTTATCAGTCCTTAAATGGCTTGTTTTTTTTATAGCAATTCGAGGAAGCTAAGCGGAAAGAGATGGAAGCAGATGCTCCTCGGGAGGTGGACACCACTTTGGCAGGCTGGGTTAGTAGACACAGCTTTCCCTCTCAGTGCAACAATTCTCTTACCACTGTCATTCTATCTCCAGGGATCTTGGGGCGGGACGGGAACAAAAAAAGCTGCTCCAAAAGCACACTTAATCAAAAAGGTCGCAGGTATCGACCCAAAGTCACGCGCAGACTACGGCAAAGCGCACGTCATCATCTCGGAGCGACGAGACAAAAAAGCGGCAAAGTACGCAGTACGCGACCTGCCGCACCCGTACACGAGCAAGGCGCAGTTCGAGGCGCGCATGGACACGCCGCTCGGTGTGGAGTGGAATACGCGCCTTGGGTTCCAACGCGGCACATTGCCACGCGTGGTCAAGAAGGTAGGCCTGGGCTGTGCTTCCGCGAATTCAATTTGTTTTGCTTATACGCTCTCGATTTCTTTAACGTATAGATGGGCACCATTATTGACCCTCTCGAGAAACTCTGACGAAATGCAAGCCATTTCACGCTGGCAGCTAGGGGAGCTGGCTGAGCGTCGAGTCTTCCAGGTCCCGTTCGTTTTTGTTCTTCCTTTTCCACAATTCCGTTTTTTCGGATTTACACTTGGCTTCCCTCACAGCATTGCTCATTTGTAAGTTGGGTAAACCTCACTTGTGCATTTCACACACTCTCAGCTACTGTTGGTACTATCTTTTGCATAGCGCTCCAAAGGCACTGTAATTTATATTCTTCAATCATATTTGCATCGAAAGCTTGGTTTCAAATCCGCATCAATAGGAACCGTATACGTAATTGTTTCTGGCAAGAGGGGGCAGCTCTCAGCAACAACGCTTATTACGGCTAGAGTCCTACGCTCGAATGAATAGTGACCCCCATAAACTGATGACAAAAATGCTACCTTTTAATTGAAACATTGAGACCACACCAGAGCGAAGCTGTCCCATATACGCAATGACTTTGTACACATTTGCTAAAGTTAGACTGGCACTAGCTATAACTCTCAGTCTAAGCCTAGCGAAATTGTTGATCAAATCGTTTCCAAGGGCTTCACAGGTACAGTACTTTTGATCCGAACCGGTCTACTCAAATGAACTGAAACTCAAGCCCCCCGGTAGGTTTGCACGGGTGATAACGCGTCACATCGACTTCGTCTCGGGGATATTCGTAGAACAAAACAATAGATTGTATTGCCCAAAAGTAGTTTGCGTCCTCTGATCGCGTGCCTAGAATTCAGTTCGAAGTGCAGACACACCTGGAGAAACTCGGCACGTAGTTGCAATGACATTGATCCATACGTATTGGCACAGAACCTTGGCATGCCGTAGTTAAGCCATAAATTGACACCATCCTCTACGTTTTGGCAGCACTAAACATGTAACATCGGTAATGCTTTTCTGCGTTCCATCGGTGGGCGTTGACTCTTGCCGTACAGCGGTCGTCTCTTAGCATATTCACGAGGAACAACCACTACAGGCCACGCATAAACACCAGTGTAAAAGAGCGCGGTGGAGCATGAGTATTCCGTGATTACCGTGAAGGTGAATGAAATAACATTGCAGTTAGTAGTTAAGAATCTACGTGTTGCAAGATGAGATAAATATTCACAAAAATTTGTACGAGACGAACCTAAGTAGAACAAGCCCCCGTTCTATGCGGAAGGATATAACTCTTCCTTCGTGCTGACACCTGGCAGAAGACATGAGCAAGAAAAATAATTTGGGAAGCGAGAACCAGCTGACCGAGCTCCTCCCGGATGCCCTTGAGCTCTTCGAGGTAGGATTCATACTGCTTCTTGTTTTCAACCTTCTCCTTGATACCCTCGAAGATTCGTACTGCAGTCGAATAATCGTCGACACGACGAGCGGCGTGAAGAGCGGCCTCGATGACAGAGGGTGCAGGGACAAGGTCGTGCGCAAAGCAGTTGTTGAGCCCGCGCTGGAGCTCGAAGAGGTCCTCTACGGACTGGAAGAAGGAGACATAACGCGCGGTGAAGGACTCGAACGTTTCCTGGTGGTGCACACCCGACATTGCGCGGCGGGCGCCGGCGAGCAAGGAGGGCGCGGAGGCGGCGCGGAGGGGTACAGAGGGGGTGATGCGCGATGCGCGAAGGGCGGTGGCGACAAGGCGAATGTTCATCGTCGCGAGCACTGGCGTGGATGAAGTGGGGAGGTAAGGGCTGCTGTTCGGCGGCGTGAGGAGAGAAATTGCTGGTATTTGATATTCGACGACTCGTTGCGGAAGAGACCGTGGGAGTCTTTTTTTCACCAGTGGACGGAACCGCGGAAGCCAACGCAACGCGCTGGCTGCAAGTTTAAGGACCTGCAGCCCGCTCAATGTATTCGCAATGTATGGCGGATTCGTATAGATCATGCAATTATCAAGTGTGCGCTTGATTACGGGTTTCTGCATTGGACTGGCAGAAAATGATAATGTCTTTCATTATTCAGAGAAGGCAAATTTAATGAGGTCATCCTGATATTACTACCGTATACTCTCTTGCAGTGTCACATCCCCAGATAAATTTTGGATCTCTGGCTTCCACGAGTTGTTGTATACTGATGAATATTTCTGGCCCGAGAGCAGTTTTGTAAGTTTCCTAATTCAATAACAATGTTAATGCTATTTGCGGGTTCTTAGCGAGTCGGCGAAATGACTATCGTTTAGGGAAGGTTAGCCGGTGATCGTAAGCCGTGCGCCCATGGGGAATTAATTGGCTTGGCACGTATGCCGTGCCGGCCGCCGAACTGAGTGTCTCCGTTAACCAGAAACGTACCCGCGCACGGCGCGCAGCACTTTTGGTTCTCGCCGTCTCGGGAATGCATCACTTCACGTCTGTCCCCCCTCTCTGTCCCCTCACTAACGCCCGCCGCGCACCTTGCCGCCCGCCATGAGGTTTCCGCGATTTTTCGCGAGTGCAAGTGGCCGTGAAGCTCAGTACGAGCTCCTCCCAACTGGTGCCTCCTTTGGTCCACTCCGACGTGTGGCCCCCTCCTCGCGCCGACGCGTCCTTACCTTCTGTCTCCTGGGCCTGCCCTTCCTCATAGGCCTTACAATTTACTACTACCTCGCAAACATTAGGGTTGCCTGGGCGAACATTAAATATGGCTCAGTCGAGCCCTCTGTCCTCCCTCCGAACTTCGAACGCTTCTACGAAATAGAACGGAATTATCCACAACATAATGCCTCCCTACCATTTCCAGAGGGCGAAAATGGGCGCTACATGTGGGTCTCGAACCAGCATTGGGGTAAGTTTACGACACCAAACTCGGCCTCACCATTCCCTCACTCTCCGATAGGTCTCGGATGGAACAACATCTTCGGTCCTCTTTATATGATGTCCCATGTAGCCTACCTTTCGAACAGAGCGTAAGTGCATTTGCTTATTACATCCGCAGTCTCAGTAACATTCACGCAGCTATGTTTTTGAACCATATACCTGGCACAAGGGGCCGGAGCCGTTCGTCGATTACAACGGACATCTCATTCCCTCACGCATACCGCTTGCTGCGCTTGTACAAGGTATTATTCGGGCCTTTATGTCTCACACACGACACGGTGCTCATATACGTGTATTTCCAGGTCCTATTGCTGGTGGTAACTTTCCTCCAGAACATCCTGCACCACGCGCAGTAAGCGAAGAATGGTTCAAGAAGGTGTGTCCGGAAGAAAGAAGGACGAAAGTCGGCATTAAGGACTTGAATGAAGGCCTTAACGGCGCTACTGTCCAAGCCGTTGTGGAGAAGTACGTAGATAAGCTTTTAAACATGCCTGAAGGTTGTGTAGAGTTGAATGGTGGTATGGAACACCCCTTTGATTGGCAGTGAATATCTCTCCTTTTTTGCTGCTCGTTAATTTAAGCTTACTTTGTTAATCTATCTAGACATTTCGGAGATCCGAATATAGAGACGACGTGGCCTACTCTTCGCGAATCCCCTGTCTTGACCGAATTTAACTGGTCGCCTCTTGTCCTTGCCGCGTTACGCACGAATGCTGCTGGTGTCGCTCCGGTGCTCGGGGAGGACCCACCCCCGAACAATGTTCCGGATCTCATGGCGGTGCACATCCGACGGGGCGACTACGACGCTCATTGTGCCCATCTTGCGAACTGGTCTTCACCATACATGGGCTGGAACCAGATTCCAGGGGTCGCAGACCGCTTCGTTATTCCTCCCGGAGGCGGTTGGGGCGAAAACACACCAGAAAACATTGCCATATATATGGACCACTGCTGGCCGGATATTGAACGCATCGCCGCGCGGGTGCAGGAGTCGCGTTACCAGTGGGAGGCCCGCGGTACGGATGAGGGTGCACACCCGATCCGCAGGCTGTACATTCTTACAAACGGCGACCGTGAGTGGGTTGCCAAGCTCAAGAGCAGAATCATGGAAGACGGAAACTGGGACCAAATTTACACAAGCCGAGATATGCAGTTGAGCCTTGAGCAAAAGTATATTGCACAGGCGGTTGATATGGCTATTGCGCAACGGGCCGCTGTTTTCATTGGCAATGGCGTACGTTTTCCCTCGATTTTTTGTGTTTTTCCTCCCTAATAGTTTTCCTCCAGTTCTCCAGCCTGACTGCAAACGTGGTCCTCCTTCGCAGAGTGCATGATCATCCCCTCGCTAGCAATCACTTCTGGTAACCATCCCGACACCGCTTTCGACTGAGTCGCGACTGGTAACTTTTCCACGTCCGCATCCGCATCCTGCAAAAGCGGGTGTGTATGTTGTGCAGCTTCTAGAGCGACACGGCTCGAGACGACTCTCCCGTGCTATTTGTTATTTATTGTCTTATATGTATGTAGTGGTCGGCAACAAAGTACAGTCGCACACTTATTGTTTGTCTGTAATAGTGTATATAATCGTATACACGACATACGCGAAAGAACTGTCTATCTATCCGCGAATAAAGACGTTGTAGCGGCATGCGCCGCCGAGTGTATGTGAAGCCGACACTAATTAATCTGTATCTGTGATGAGACTCTGTATGTATACCTACAACTTTTTTTAATATGTTTGATATGAAAACAAACTAAGATCAATTATGTATTATACGCACCAATCAGTACTTTCGATAAGATATGAACAATCCACCGGGTAATATCGGTGTTTAGCGTTCAGGACGGAGGTTATGATGCTGAATTCTGAAAATACGGTTTATGGAGCGGAGCACCAAAATTACCAAAAACGCACTCAAAGATGCCGCGGGTAACGTTGCCTCGAACACTACCCCGACTTTGACCCGTCCGACTCTTCCATACTCAACCTCCACGACAACAACCTCGATACTCAACATGGATGACGGTACGTTTCTCAGCACCGAGCGTCCGCCGCCGACATGTCCCCCGACGAGCAGCTATCCAATTTTTTATTCGCCATCTTTCTCCTGACGACATGAAAAAAAAAGTCCAATTACGTCGCATCGGTCGCACAGTCCCAGTTCCCCCCGATTGTCTTGTTTTCGCAGAGGTTGGCTGACGGCCGACGACGTTTCCTCGAGAATGTGTCCGCCGGTAGAAGCTTAGCGTCTGGGTGTTCTAGTGAAGTGAACGCTCAGAGGTTTGGCGTTGTTCTCCAACACGACTACAACCATGTGCCGCCCTTTCGCCTCCAGCGTATTTTCCCGCCTGTCTTTTTCTCGACATGTATTTCTCGTCATATAAGGTCGACTCCGACGTGGCATCCCCCCCCTACTTTTACCGTCTTATGTCCAGCATTTCGACTCGCTGTTGTCGCCTCCCACCCCCCATAATGCTGTCCCCTCCTAACCTCCGCACTCAATCTGACCGCCTGTCCTCGTCCTTCACTCAGCATGGCAGTCGCAAGATATGGCGCCCTCTAACCCGGGGGGTCCCATCAGCATCCCCACTGCCGACGTGAACATGTCCAATGGCAACGGTCACCCTGCGGCGGGTGATGACCCGAATTGGGCGGCGGGTGGCGCGCACTCGCCTAGGCCCGCAGGTGATGGCTTGCCGCGGCGCTCAAGCAGGAGCAGGAGCCCCGTTGCCAGGGAAGGTGGCGACAGAGGGTATGTGCTTATTTTATATTCATATTTATTTTGCACCGTCCTGATTGTGTGAAACGACATAGACGAGATATCCCTGGCTCGACTAACCCGGGAAACAATCTTCATGTGTCGGGGCTTACAAATAAAGTTGAAAGCCGTGACCTCGAAACGGCTTTCGCTAAAGTCGGACGTGTGAGTTAATTCAAAGTCCATTTGTTTTCGGTTGGTCATAACGAAATGATGATATGTCCTCAGGTCCAAAAGGCTTCTGTCATGTATGACCCACACAGCAGAGAGTCGCGTGGCTTTGGTTTTGTGACTATGGAGACGGGTGAAGAGGCGGATGCCGCCATTACAGCCCTCAACGCCACCGAAATGTTCGGAAAGATTATTAACGTCGAAAAGGTTTGTAGCACAGTTTATGTGAGAGGTCGAGTCGCACAATGTTGACCATTTTGTACAGGCAAGGCGCGCTCGTGCGAGAACACCTACTCCAGGAAGATACTATGGCCCTCCAAAGCGAGGCGATGGTGTGTCCATACATTTTACTACTTTGTTCCCTTTCCCTAACAGTCCTATCTCATTGTAGATGAGCGTCCTTATGACCCTCGTCCATACGACAACCGCTACCGTGGTGACCGCGATAATCGTGGCCGCCGCGAGCGTTACGGTGACCGTGACCGATACAACGACCGTGAGCACCACGGTGATCGTGACTACGACCGCTACCACGGCGGACGGCGCGATGGTGGGCGCGATGGTGGGCGCGATGGTGGGCGTGATGGCGGGCGCATGGAGGGTGGAGGACGCTATGGTGACGGGAGGTATTGATGAGCTTGATTTTTTCTTCTGGAGTGACTGCGGATAACTGAAGCACACTTTGGGAGCAACAGGGATTATGACCGAGACCGGTACAGTGACTACGGAAGAGGCTATGACCGCAGATACGGTGACGGGCGTTACTGAACCTGAAGGGAATTCGTAGTCCACCGTCGGCTCTCGGCCTTTGAACTGAAAAATCGTCGTTACCTTCATTCACCTCTTCCGATGCTCGTGGCGCGTTGTTCTCCGGCTGGACTGTTATTATTTTGTTCCCTATATGCTTTGTTCTCGACCAAATTAAATTAAAATTATTGTTCGTCTGAAAAAGGATGCCCAAAACCGTCGACGATACAAGTGCGAACGTCCGCTACTTTGCGGCTGATTACGGCGGCATAAATATAGTACTACACACTCGGGAGAAATACTGCTGCTATTAGAGACCTATGGTAGCTGTTCAATCTTTCTTAGGAGGCTCTGTGCTGACGACCTTGCCGACCAGGGAGGCGGTTAATTTCCTGCGGTAATCGTTCATCATGCCGAAAAAGCCGTCTTCTTTCGCGGCATCGCGCTTGTGGTTCCACTCTTCGACATGTCGGGTGATCTGTTGTTGTGCATCGGTATGAAGGGTAAGCAAGGAGTTAAGCGTCTGCACATTCGAAAATAAAGGGTGTTAATAATTAGTGCAATAAAAGGTAGCGCATACTTCCAAACGCCTTCTAAATAAAAAAGGAAGGAAACCTCACCTTTGTCGGAGACGATGTTGAAGGGTCACGGTAGTACGCAACGTCCTGGTCGACGAGTATCGTGCCTTGTGGTGCATCACCTGGATTCTGGAGGACACGAAACTTGGTAATATCGGCGCGAGGGAAGAACTTTGGAACGCATCCATCAGGCACTATTGGTGGAGTGAGAACAACGGGACCGGTGAGGCTTACTTTGGCGAGACCGTTGAATTGAGCCGCGATGGAGTCGACTCCCTCAGCAATTCCGACGGGATCCTTGAAAACGGCGCCCTTCGCGTAGACGTCATACGTAGACTGCGAAGGGGAGTCAGATAAGTGGGGCACGTAATAATAAGAGTAAGTAATATACGACCTTGCGAGGTTTGCAAGAGTACATCTGGGCGCGCGCGACCATTGAGTCATCTGTCTACGCATTTGAGAAAGAAAAACGGGATCATGCCTCCTTAATCGCAGCTATTATTTTCTTTTCAGAGTCACGGGGCTGCCTCTCCTGGAGGGCCCTGGACTCCTGAGGGCGCAGACCGGAGGCGTTGGGAACGTCGGTGCCGGACATTGAACGGCGAATACCGGGTGAGGAAGGGACGAGTAAACGGGTTGATATTGCACGGGGTGGAAATACTGCAGTGCACATCAACGGGGGGAGGAGGAAGAAAGGGAAAGAGGGATTTTCTGCGGAAAACGAATGCGGCCAAGCGAGGAGACGTTTATATGCGGCGTACGAAAAGATATTGCGTAGCAAGTTACATATGCGGCGGAACACCGCCGACGACATCGATGACCTCAGCTGTGATCGCCCGCCGCCGCCGCAAGTAGGATATCCGATTCCGACTGGATTGAGTCCAGGGCCCGGGGAAACGATCGACGTCGTAAGCGCGGCGGAGCTCGTACGCACGCGTCATTATCCGTTGCCGGAGTTGGGACTGTGTCGATCGCGGGATCGTCGCGGTCCAGATCGTCTTTTCCGAGGTCGATGATGTCTACTGGTGCGTCACTCACAGGCCAGCTCGACGAACTCCAGCTGCTGCAGTGCTCCCTCCTCCCCGGAGAGTCCTTCGCCTTTGCCCTGCCTGAAGACGACGCACGGGAGTGGTCTGATTTGCTGCGCGACCATGTCGACTCGGAGCTCTCGGGTCCTCAGTTGTCCCAGCAGCCTGCGTCCGCGTGTCGACTCGAGGTCAGAGTGAAGGACCTGCCTCTGTGGTTCGAGGTTGAGCTGCCACGGGATTACCCGGAGCACGACGTACCTCTAGTATATGTGCGAGGTGACGAAATAGACAGGACACAGCAAGAGAAATGGCAGAAGATTGTAAGAGATAACATGGCTGAGCTGCAGCAGGAACAGTCAGGGTAAGTATATGCTTTTCGGCCCTCGTGAAAACATGTAGCCTTATACATGCCTTAGCTTCTTGGTACAAAACCTGCTCTGCATGAGCCTGCTTCCCCTCCTTCACCAAAACGCCTCGTCTTTTCTGCGGCCCATCGATACGCCACCAGCCCCCGAAACCACAGAGCAAGAGCGCATATACCACGCTCTCTTCACCTCCCACCACCTCATCTCCACAGCCAAACGGCGAAACCTCCAAAAATGGGTCTCAGAGCTTTCTCTATGCGGTTTCGCAAAGGTGGGCTACCCAGGATGCATCTACGCCGAAGGCGCGCGCACGGGCGTGGAAGACTTCGTTTCCCGCGTCAAGGCGATGCAATGGCTCGCGTTACGTGTACGTTTTGTCGAGCCGCTGGATATGGGTCGGTTTGGGCGGCTTCCGGAAAGGCGAGAGGATCCTAAGGAGGGTGTACCACGCTGGGTTGAGCTTGAGAAGGTCGGTGAAGTGGTGGAGTATATGCGTCGTATCGGTAGAGAGGAATTTGTGACAGAGATGGGACTCGGGAGTTCCACTTCCACTTCGTCCTCTTAACACAAGACAAACGTACGCCTATATACAAAAGTTGTCGATGAGCACACGGTCATCTTTGTAAATTACATAGACGGGTAGTAATACAAAAGGCACAGTATAGTCCATTACACCACATGCCGCAATCAAAATCCAAACCATCTTTTACCAGTCTGTTCCGCAGCAAGTCTCTTGGCCTTATCACAATAGTTATATTCACGCCAGTGACTTCAAGTGAGAAAGAGGACTCACTTCAAACATCATCTTCCTTCCGCCTTCACTTAGTGATTGTAACTGTCCATCGAGGCCAGCAAGCATATCTCTGTTGGGCCCCATTAATCATTTTCCCATCTGCATATTAAAGTAGCCTCCGCAAATACTCACCCCCGCTCGGAGACAGCTGCCGAAAGGTTTGTATAGAGGTTTGAGCCTGTCTGGGATGCCTGGTTCGCGAGCGCCTGTGCGCGGATTTGCATCTGGGTCTGCCACTGACTGTTCAGCACAGTTGTTGTCGTTGAATCCTGAGGTATAGAGCGGTTTGGACCGGCAACTTTACAAAGGCCCATTAGCATGCGGGCCTTATGATTTGGAAACAGGGAAAAAACTCACGGAGCGCATCGATGGCATCCCCGCCCAGCCCTTTCTTGAAGTTGAACCAGGAGCCAAGGTAACTGATAGGTCCAAGCGGAACTCGCGGCGGAATACCTGGCGCGGCGCGGCGTCCCGTGGTGTAATCGATCACCGGCTCGTCGTATACACGTCGAGTGGCGAAGAATGTACCAAGCGTTGCTTCGCAGACTGAGTCGGCCTGCAAGTCGAACACCCAGTCGACAAAGTCCCCGGTGTCATCGAGACATATCGCACTAACCGACAAAATAATATTTAAGGAATAAGAACGACGGTGAGAAAGAGTAAGCTTACGAGTTGGGTCGTTTGTTCAGCTGGAAGGTATGGATGGGTTCAAGTTCAGGCAACGAATACACGATAGCTTCTCTGGTATCCATTATAGCGATGAGACCTTGTGCGCCTGTGCGCGCCGTTAGTCATGGCTTGAACCAAGGAAACTGCAAACACTTGCCATTCCTATCAACGACTTCCACAGATTCTATCTTCCTGCCCTTCCCCCAGTCTGTCTTCCCCACCTTGCTACCTACAAAATTAGCATGACACTTTGCTCCTTTCTCTCCCGCAGAGACCCAAAAGCAATGGGGACCGCTGTGCTTCTCTCTGCCTTCCTTGACGGGGGCAAAGTCTTCACCGCCCTGCAGCGCCTCCTTGAACGTCGCGCGCGACGCTGTACGACTCGTTCCATTCTTGGCTTGGAGTACAAACATACCCCGCGGAAGTGGGTTTTCGGTACCGTCGAATTTCTTAACGTCCTCGTCGACAGCCCAGACTCTTGAGGAGGATTGCGAGAGGGTGAAAAGCCGGACGGTGCTGGAGTGGTGGGAAACAAGGAGACGGACTCGGGGCGTAGCATCTGAGCACATAAAAGTATAAGTTTGCGAGGGCAAATAAGGGATCTGAAGCCGCGCACCTTCGTCGAAACCACATACGAACCACCTCAAGGACACTACTCTTTTTTCATCTTCGGCGCTGCTCAAATGAAGTGCAACCGAGATCCGCTTCTGTGCTTTGGCATCCGCCAAGTCTCTAAATATGATCTTTGGGTGTCGCATATCAATTATTATTAATGCGCCAGAGCCATAAGCGACGGCGAGGAAACCTGAATACAAAGTTTGTAATCAATTCGAATTAGTACTTGCTGTAAAGAACATACCTATATTCGACAACTCGCATGCCGTTACCGCGCCCCATACGTTCTCAATCATGAACATTGGCTGGAAAGTACCGGCACTAGCAGGTATATGCGTCAATAGTACAAGATCGTCTTGTTCGTCCACAAGTTTCGATGGATTCCTCTGCCGTTCGTCAAAACTGTAAACAATGACATGTCCGCTTCTCATCACTACAGCGCATTCGCATGATTCGGATGTGAGCTGGGCAGACTGTATTTCCGCTTGAGCCAGGGTAATAGGGTAGCGAGCGTCGGACACACAAGGCTCGGAACAAACTTGAGGAAGCGCAATGGTCAAGCGGGTTAAGGGAACGGGAAAGGGCGTGGTAAGGGGCGAAGAGGCAGAGCCAAGAAGGAGCTGAGCGCTTATGTCCTGAAACCTGACGGTTAAGTCGCGATGGTGCGTCACTAAGAAGCGGTGAGGCTGGCGTTTTGTGAACATCAAGCTTTGGACTTGATCATGATCACCATAATCAACCCAAGCTATCCCGCCTCTGCCTATAATGGAAGGCTCTGTTGGATCCGACACCTGCAGGGCGAGTTGTAGACGATCATATTCTCCCTTTTCTAGTCGTACTATGTCGCCATCGCGAATTGCGTTCAAGCCTACCCATAATACCGACGGCAGCGACTCGGTGTAGTTTTGGGGGTCGCTTGTGATTTTAAGGGATTTGAGAGCAGAGGAAATTTCCGCATCCAGTGGATTGCCGTCTTCCACGCCCGACGTCGGATTTGAGGCCGGAGTAATTGATACCTCAGATATTCCAAAAACGGGTGGAGGGAATTCTTTCGCCTCAACGTTGCGCTGCCCTTGGGGCCAATCGGAAAGGACTAAGATCGCCAGTGGGTCGTGGCCTCCTCCGAAATTCGCACTATCTTTTGGGATTTGAAGATAATCTACCACAACGCCCACGGTGGAATAATGGTATACATCCACCGATGAAAACATTTTGGAAATTGCTTTCCGTACATCTGGATTGATCCCTTCGCGAGAGGCTGGGGCGGAAAGGGACGCAAAAGCGACTGGGGGAAAGCGGAGAGCCGTCAAGGCAGGTTCATGCTCGGCAGCATAGCCACCAAGGATTGTCAGAACTGTATTGCCGCTATATGGATCACTAGTAGTCTGAGACCCAAACGAATTCCATGTTAGTTTAAATATTGGTTCCAGTCGCATGCGATCCATGGTTTCCGGGGGAGGACGGTTTGGATCCGAAAGTACCCTGTCGAGCTCTTCGCCTTCCGGGTAATTGATGTCAATTTTTTCAATCGTGCGTACCATGAGCGGTCTGTCTTCGTCATCGACGGCCCATAGGGCAATGGTTCCATCTAGGTGGCCTGTGGCGAAGAGCTGTCCAGATGCATGAATAGCGATTGAAGTCAGCGCGGGCATACGCGCTCGCATGATTTCCTAAATAATTCATCAACTGAATCTCTCATCGTACATGCAAACCCGGCCGGGGATAAATACCGGATCATAATAACCAATCGCCCCGGGGGCCCCTGGAGGTATTACAAGCTGGTAATGATGGATAGCTTTACGCTCCGCCTGGCGTGGATGGTTCAGTCTTTCTCGCCGATTAAAGACCCTGAAATAGTCTTTACCAAATCATAAAGGACCACGCCACCTGGATGAAAAGGTTAGATGAACATCACATGAACTGCATGGAAGAAATCCATTACCCGCATACGCTATGAAAAGGTTATTTAAGTCCCTCGGATGGATGACAGCGTCCATGAGGTCCGAACTTCCAAAGGCCATCGTGAGTATTCATTGGAAGTAAGTCGTCGTACTATGCCTACGCGTTCGGAACATGAGATAAAGGCATTCCGCCATGGATCGCGTGTCTCTCGTGAGCTTTCCATAAATCAGGAATGATGTACGGCGAGCGATTCAGGCACAGGATATCATATGTGGAAATAGTGCCCCGTTCCAGACCCACGAACGCCTTCAAGAGGAATAAATAGGGTGTATCAAATGATGTACGGGTATACGTACATGACTGTGGCATGGAGAGACTGTCAAAGAGCTCCATAAATAGTTTTAGTATCGCGACATCGTGTAGAACCTGAAGGGGTGAACTACCATATTGGTTCCTTGTATGCTTCCGATGCGACAATCTTTGGGCGACCAAGCTGGCTCAGGTCCCAAACGTGCAGCACCCCTTTGTCATCTAGCAACCGTATGTAAGGTAATCGAAAATAAGGGCTCTACTGAATACACACCAACGCAGAGGAGCCTGAATACGAGCGCAGCAAACTGTAGAAACTTGACTGGCGCTGCTCTCGGCACATTCAGAATGGTTGCAGTCGGAGGGGCACCAAAGACAAGAATCTTCCCGCTTTTTGTCCCTTTGCCAGTCTGGTTCGGTCTGATTGTCAACACCCACGTATATTTGGACACTCACCAATCGCTAAGAGCCCATTCGTAGGCTCTACCGCGAGCGCGCTTATGCCGGATAGGTATTCGGCCTCTCTGATCGTTGCGATCTTCCAGTCTCTCCTGTCGCGCAAGTCATACGAGAAGTCGAAATATTCGCTTTTGGCGCCACTAAACAGCGCAGTCATTAGCAAAATTCGGGATGAAAGTAGAGACGCCGACCCCCCCAACACTTACCGCTGGCTTGGCATTAATTAATGCTCATAACGGAAGGATATAAGCAGAACACGTGCTCTCAGACCAAAGTATCGATTATAATTTAGATGCAACTAAAGATACACATGCGTGGCGCAGCTACGGCTAAGTCTACAAAATGCAATCAAAGCAGTGTCTCATGAACGATCAAGGCCCTCAGGAAAGATCCTCAGCGCTTGGCTGCTGGCGAGTTCTCAAGAGTGGGTTCGTCCCCCCTCCACGGATCTTCCCAAGCCACCCCTTCCCTGTTGGCTTTTGCGTACGAGATGCTGTGGATCCAGGCTCTGCGGTAAAAACGCGTTTTGCCTTGGGCGGACTGTTCGTCACATCCGCTATTACAGCGCCGCCACTGGACGCTGTAGACTTGCGAATAGGTGAAGGTTGACTAAGAGTCGGGCGAAGCGTCCCATGGCCACGTACAGGGGTGAATCCTGTGCGGAGTGCCTGGAGAGGTCGCCGATGACGGGGCGTCGATGTAATTTCTGATGTGAATGGCATAGAGGGCATATTGAGTATAGAGTATGAAGATGGCATGGGTGATGTCGATGACCCAGCAACAGGCTGGTCGGAGTCTGCAAAGCGGGCTTCCACTGGCGCTCGTACTGAATCCGCATCGTCAGGTAGTGGTCGTTTCTTCCCTATATATGATGTAGTAGGTATTTGATCCATTGGTGGTGTAACGTTCCGGGCCCTCATAGTTGCGGACACCCGTCGAGATGACTCGGGTGTCTTTGTGTGAGGCGGAGTGGAGCGAGAGGAGAGGCCGACTAGCGATTTAGCGGAAGATGGGTTTAACACCACTGGTGACGCGGCCGATGTGCTTGACATGACAAAAGCGGATGGCACAGGTTCTGAGGGGAATATTTGTCGAGAGTGTTCCTGAAAAGGAGGAGAGGGCGCCTTTGACTGTACCGTGGAGGCAGCTGCCAATTTGTTCTGCAAGTTGTTGTTTTTCTTCGTTAGCGACTCGACTTTGCTTGATAACTTCTTTTTTTCTTTCAGCAATCTGAGTTACTCGAAAGTTAGGTTATTTTCGCCACCAGTGGGGATGGGTACTCACTGGATGAATTTATCATCATTATCCTCAATCTCAGCGCACTTTGCTCTCAAAAGAGAATCCATCTCATTGATCTGTTCCTTCATCTCGCTGATGATGGATTGCAGTTCCTGAGCTCGCGCGCCGTGCTTTTCGTGCTCCTTCAATTGTGCCTGAAGAGACGAAACCGCGCGCTCATGCTGCTGGCCTATGAGAAGAAGATTCATTTCTGCGGTCTTTCCCGATTTCTGTGACTCCGAGAGCGTTTCCCGTACACGTGCCAGCTCATCCCGCAGGGCCGACAGCTCCTTCCCATTGGAGGAAAGCTGCTTTTCCAAAGACTGTCTCTCTAGCTTCGCACGATGGCATTCCGCGGACAGATTGTCCATATCCGACTGCATGGCGGTATTTTCGTCCTCAATTGACATAAGGCTCGTGCGTACCTCCCCAAGCTGCTCCTGGTAACGTTCAATACTCTGTCGAAGTTCGTGTTCAACAGCTGACGATGACTCTTGTTTTTCAAGAGCGTCTCTAAGTGCCTCCTCGTGAGCAACGTGTTCACTCTTTCGTTTGCTCGTCTCCTCTTCCACAGATAATAGCAGCCTTTCAGACTCAATGGTGAGCTTAGCGATCTGCTCCCTGAGATCAGCAGCCTCCGCTTCACGAGAAGCTGAAGCTTCTCTTTGCTCGAGTAATAGAGCATCGTAGAGTGCCCGTTGCTCCTCAAATTCCTTCTTGGTCGATTCAAGAAGTGTCGCAGTCTCCTCTTGACGAGCTTCGAGGTCGTTACTTGGCTGTTCACGTGCTTTTGACTGCTCCATCTCGGCCTTTAGACACTCGATTTCCTCCTCCATTTTCTTGACTTTCTCCTCGTGATAGTGACGCTCCTCCTCAAGCACTGAGCGAAGCGTAGTAGTTTCGCTAAGCTCGTGATTTGCGTCAGTCTCGAACGCCGCAAGCCTTACGAGGAGATCTGCCTTCTCTGCCTCCAAAGCAGAAATGCGCTCGCCTGTTTGCGTGAGTTGATCGTTTTTCATTCGCAACCCATCCTCGACTTCCTTGTGCTTCGCATCCTCGACCTCGAATTCCGACGCAAGCCTTCGAAGCTCACAAGCATTTAAGTCAAGCTCTCTGTCTTTCAACTGCAACATGGATACAGCCTCCTGGTGGCTAGCCTTTGCGGCTTCAAGCTCGTCCATCTTCCACTTGAACATATCTTCCTTAACGAGAAGCGCGTCCATCGACTCTTGACACTTTGCCTGTACGGCTTCTAGATCGGAGCTCAGACGTCGAGCCTCGTCGGTCTGCCTGATTAACTCCACCTCCTTTAACCGTAGTACGTCAACGCTGTCCTGGCGAGCAGCCGTGACGGACTCGAGTTCGAACGTAAGGCGTTGAACTTCATCAATACTGCATTTGAGTTCCCCATCTTTCATTTGCAAAAGGTTTACGGCCTCCTCGTGGTTGCTCCTTGATACCTCGAGTGCCCTAGTAAGGAACTCCAGTTCATCAGCGCGTTTTGCGAGCTCATCAGATGAAGTGCCCCTGTCGCTTTGGATTTGGCCCCGGAGTTCCTCTACTGTAAGTGTGGTCGCCTCTTTGACCGCCTCGAGCTCTTTCTCGAGACCAGTGGCTCGCATGCGTGCGTCGTCTAGCGCCATCCTGGCGGACTCAAGATTTTCCAGAAGCGAGCCGATTCGAACGTCGCGTTCCGCAACATCCTTTGCGGCAGTCGTCAGCTCCTCGGCTTTCGCAGCTTCTAACTCCTTCATCCGCACATCCGCTGCCGCCAGTCGAGCATGGGAGTCACTTGTCGCCTCTTCCGCCTGCTTTACAACTGCTGTCAATCGCTCAACTTCGATCTCGGCCTGCTCAAGAGCCTTCTTTGCCCCATCCCGCTCTTCGCGTGCAGTTGTGCAGTCCTCCAGCATTGCAGCCTTTTCGGTCTCCGCCATGTCTAACTCGCCAGTCACCTCTTCGAGTCTGTCTTCAAGGAGGCGCATGTTGGTCTCGAGCCGCTTAATATCATGCTGGTGGATTCCAATTTGTTCGGTCCGACGCATGACTCTTCCTTCGAGCAGTTTGATTTCCTCCGTGAGAGCACGGGCGGCACCATCGGGAGAAAGGCCTGAAGTTTGCATAGCCTGAAGTCGCTCGCAACGCTCCATCGCGTCTGCAAGCTCTTGTTGAGCGGCCTTGCAGCTCGCTTCGAGTTGCTCCACCTCCTGCTCGAGCTCCATGCGCCTCTCCTTCTCGTCCCGGAGGGCACTGTCGGCATCAGACAGATTGAGTTTCACTTGAGCGATCTCCTCGTCCTTAGCTGACAGAACAGCCTGACTCTGCATGGACGCATTATCAAACTCTTCTGACTTCGCTTGAAGTTGCTGCTGCATATCGGTTAAAGCCGTGCTGAGGGTCGAGCGCTCGACTTCTTGCTCGTACAACTGAGACTGGAGAGCCTTCAATTCTGCATCGCTCTTTGATGTGGCCGTATCTTGTGATGCAACAATTCCGGCAGCATGCTCCCGTAATAGTTCATTTTGAGCCTGAAGGCGTTGCACGGCAACGAGTGCAGCCGAGATCGCGGTTTGCAGCTTCCGCGATTGGAATCCCTTCGCGTTTAGCTCTTCCGTCAATTTCGTTATGAGCGCTTGAGATCCCTGAGATTGGACTTTGTTTGACGGTTTTTCGGTTTCGTGGGTGAGCTTTGCCTCAAAAGCTTGCACTTTGAAACGCATCTCTATTTGAAGAAACTCAAGGTCCGAACGGAGTTGGTCACGTTCGGAGCGGAGTCGAGCAATGGCATCGAGCATGCTCTTCACTTGAGTCTCGTCGATATCAAAAGAGCTTTCAGCTTGGTTAACGGCTTTGTCAAGTTGCTCTTGTAATGTCCTTCGGTATTTCGTGTAAGTAGTGCGTACGGAATGGTGATGTAGATCCATACCGCTCATGCTGCTCGAGCTCGCGAACACGCAAGTCCTTCTGGTCAAGTTTTTCGCTAAGCTCTTGTACAGTCATCCGTGTATTGTCGAGTTCATTGAGGGCCTCCTCCCTCTCCTGCACAAGTTCGGCCTCGCGCGCCTCTATCGCTTCACGCCTCGCAATTTCGTCCCTTAACTGACTCTGTACTTTATCAGCTGAACGCTTTATGTCCTTCGAGTGACTCAGTTGTGAGAGCTGCTGCTCTAACAATGTCACCTTGCTCTCTTCTTCTTCAAGCCGCGCCAACAATTGCTCTTCGCGTTCAGCAGCACCACTCTGCGACCGGAAGAAGTCCAATTCCCTTTCGAGATCACTTTTATCCTCGAGGGCATCCTGAAGCTTACACTCCTTCTCCGACATCCTCTTCTCCAGTGCTGTCTTTTCGTTCTCGACGCGAATGAGGTCGGCTTGCACCTTAGAAAGCTTCTCCTTCGCCAAGTCCAAGTTTGCTTGAGTGGAGGACGCCGATGCGCGCGCCTGCGCCAGGTCGTGTTCGAGTGAGGATACCTTGAAGTTAGTGAGCGAAGAAGCTCGGGGTCGGGAAGGAATCTTCGTCAAAGGGGGCGGAGCTAGTTGTTGTCTCCGCAGTTCTTCTTGCAGCTCTCGGATCTGAGCCTCGAGCTTTGCCTTGTCTGCGAGCAGCTTTGAATGCTGCTGCTGCGTACCGTTTGTCTCCTGTGCTAGACGATTAATGAGGTGTTCCGCGTCCCTCGCAGATGAGGTTTGGTTCTTCAACTCCTCTCGTGCAGTCCGCAGTGCGATCTCAACGTTCTCTCGCGTTAACTTCTCATTTCGTAGATCATCCGTCCTCTTTCCAAGAGCAATCTCAAGCTCGAGGGCACGGTCTGCCTCTTTCCGTAGCTGTATGGAATGTGGACAATACAGTGAGCCAATGCGCGCGTGCTAGTCGCGAAGATGGACTAGCCTTGTACGTAGTTTCTTCAAGTAATCCATTTGCAGAATTCAATTCCTCGGTGTTTTTGAGGAGCTGGCTTTCGAAATTACCGAGCCTGAGTGCTATGGATGCAAGACTGGTGAGGCCACAACCGGACGCGATAGCATGAAACCTATATTCAAACCTTGCACTGAGAGCTGGTCCTTTAGGGCTGCTATCTCCTCGCGTTGGTCGTGCTCCCGGAAGTTCCACGACATGGCGCCGAGTGTAGGCGCAGGGGGGCGGTAACGAACAGCGGTTGCGTAAGATAGCGGTTCGAGTGCCAGTACTACTGAACCTGGATAGTCGTGACCGTATCAACGCGTCCACTGTTCGTCACGTGCGCGCGACTCGACCTCCGATTACGTAAATGTATCTGTCACGAATCCTCACCAGATTTAACATATGGATGTGTTGTACAAACGTAGTAATACTAATAGTCCTCTTTTAACACAACATAAAAATGCGAATAAATAGGCCGGTAAGTCCCATGGATATGTACGGCATGTTCATCAGGTTCGTTACTGTCATATCAAATTTGCGCCGATTTTGTTCTCTCCAACAACTCCTCCAATCTCGCAGCAGCTATGCCATGTCGCAGGCCACCATCTTCAATGTGTCCACTTTCACTAGGATGATCGTGGGTCTGGACATGCGCTGGGGCTCTAACTTTCCCCCCAAGTACAAGCGAGAAACGCCTGGACCGACCCTCTCCGCTGACCTTAGGACGTGCCGTGACGGGTGTTGTCTGCAATGCAATGGCCGGCATCGAGAAGCGTTTTCTGTTCCTCCTCGATACCTCGCCTTCTGCAGACGACAGCGTGATATCGCCGGTTGATGAGGAGGGATAGACTGGGGAGTTTAGCGACACCGTAGATATATCCTCTAGTATTTTTCCTTTGTCCCCTTCAGAGAGTTTCGAAACATTGAGGTCTTTCAGTCTGTCCTCCTCAGCATTCGCACGAGACACCATCAGCAAGCCGCTGTAGTTTTCTTCCCCGAATACCTGTGGAATAACGGGGTAACTGAGCGGCCTTGACTTTTGCCTGCGTATCACGTCTACTCTTCTTCCGGGGGAACTAGACGCATGTACGGGCACATCGAGCTCCATTAGCTCAGATGGTTTTGCGATGTTTCTGGGAAGGGGTCGCTGTGTTTTCCAGGACGGGAAGCTGGACAGAGTTGAGCCAGACTGTGCTTGAGTTATGGTACCTTCCGAACCGTAAGACTCGATGAGAGGGAATACTGTGTCATAGCAAGCATTACACGCCCGAGCCGACTTGCTAGCATTTCTCGCCAACGGGTCTGAAATGAAAAATGTCTTAAAAAGAAAACGTCAGTCTCATTATGTTCACGACAGCTGGGAAAGATTACTCGCCCTTTCTGAACACCCTGCGCAAATACATCGTCCACACAATCTGCAGTGATGCCTCCGCCTTCTCCATCCAAATGCTCGCCCACATCGCATGCATAGTTCTGCTCTGCCGTCTGGCACCCAAATTGCCGGCACGAAATGATCAACCTTGCCCCTTTTTGGCAGATCTTGTGTTTCGCTTTCCTCGGGCATATACGGTAAGGCCTGCAAGGAGCGCCTTATATGACTCGTAGCGGATGACGAAGCGAGCGTCGAATTTGGGTGCATTACATTTAGGGAAACCAGTAACGTTGCCTTCGCACTTCGAAGGGCAGATACCCATCCGTCTCTGTCGTGTTCCGTGTCGGCGTACAATGCAAACGACGCCTCCGGGCTGAGGATTTCCAATCGTCGTTCTTCTCCACGCTCCCTTGCGGAACTGAGCACGATGTCGACGTCAACCAGCTCCACCTTCCCTTTGAACCACCATCTTTCTTCCAACCCAGCTGAATTGAGTGGTGTTTTCTTTGGACTTCCATTTGCCGGTCTATGGGCGGAAACCCTTACTTCTGGCACCTCATTCTCACTTTTGCTTCTTGTCCTTTTGAATTCGGGCTTTTTGCCATTCGACTCACCCCGGAGAAAGTTTGGGTTGCCTAAGCCAAGGACGTCTTTACGACGCAGCCACTCAGTTTCGATCATCCTGTCATTCGCGAGCCAGATTAGGCAATCAGAGAATAGAAGGAATTCTCGTTCCCTAAGGGTGGATGAATTGTCAAGCTGCATAAGGATTCCGCGTTTCAGGAATGTCCGGCCAGGACTGACAAGCTGAATGGGCAGATTTGGTGTAGCGCGTTGAAGTGCAAGAAGTGTGAGAGTCTGAGCGTGTGTGTGAAGAGACATGTCAAGCGAAGTAGTCACTATTGATCACAGACATTCCTAAGACGCTGTTGAAGTCACATAGTTGGTATACACTCACCTTTTGACAGAAGAGCATGTACTGCTACTAAGTTTGTATGCTCCGGGTCTTCAATACCTGTACAGTCAATCAAATCCTTTAAAAGAAGCAGGTAGCGAGGGCAGCGTTGCACGATCGTCAGTAACCAGTCTCTCAGTTTCAGCTTCCCACACCGTTCGTCAGCCTCTTGGGTCTTCACAAAGGAATCAAAAGTGGGACTCGTGCTTGAAAGGCTTGTCAATCTGGTAAGAACCTCTGGAAAACTTGTGATGAAAGGAGTGTAGAGAGAAAGATAGGGGAAATGCGAGATGAGGACTGGCGAGAGCGGTGGCGGAGTCGCTTGAGGTTGAGACAGCGAGGGGGAAAGGAGGGTGGTTAACGAAGTATAAAAAGAGCGATGCAAGTTCCAAATGTCAATGAAGTTGGAAAATACGGACACAAGATCCTCTCGATCCAGTAACGGCGAGGGAGTGTCCAGAGACTCGATGATTGGGGTCAAGAAATGCTGCACAAAAGAATATTGAATCAAATAGACTTTAAGCACAAAGCAGTATGGATTACTCACCGAATAAATCAAATCTAAACCCTCAACATACGCGCGTTCCGTACCATAAAATTCAGCTATAATCTTTCTCCTCTTCGCCGCCTTGCTCTCGTCCAACGGCCTCGCGCTATCTTTTCGCCTCCGGGGCCGCCTGTTTATTTCCAAGGAGAATGGCCTGTGCGGTGCCCTACGCCCGCCATGCCCGTGTGCGGGAGGGTTATCGAGGACACTTCCGCCTGTGTTCTCTTCCGGGAATGAGTCGAATGACGTCAGGCTAGCAGACGAGCGTCTGTTGAGGAGAGAGGGCGCGGTAGGGAGGGATATTCTTCTAAACGATAACAAGTGCTGTCGACGCTGAGGCGAAGGTGGAGTTGGCACTACGTGGCTCGCATCCGGGACTTCCGTAGACGGGAAAGAGAAGGTGGTAGGAGAGCCCACTGCTTGAAACGGTGAGCCAGTGCCACTGTAGCCTCGACATTAAGAATACTGACCCATGCTGGTACCAAGGGCTGCTTTGGACATTGTGTACGACGGGTTGTTACAAAGAGCGCATGCCAGCACCTGACTGGGGCAAGAGCATGAAGGGCGATGACACAGCAAGGTGGTAGTAGGTATCAGTAATTGAAGTTGTGACGACTCGGAGGACTTGCTCGCACGGCCCGAGCCCCTGAAGCCTGGTGTCGGATCCAACGGAGACCAGTTTAGATAAGGTTGCCGTCGATCAACGATCTCTGGACGGATTCCGACGCGTTTTGCGATTCGTAGTGGCTACGGAGCCAATAAATATGGAGGAGGGGAGGATAAGGACCAGCAGCAACTCCCTGTACGAGAGCAAGAGACTCGGAATAAGCCCGAAGCGCGCAGTCCCGAAGACAACGCTTCGGGCGTGATCATCATGTCACGAACCCCGCCTAGCATATATCCGACCCGTCTCCCGCCAAAGCGAGTGATGCGCAGCGCCCGGCGTTGCCGGTTCATTTTCCTTCGGCGTCAACAACCAGGTGTTGATCGCTCTGCCGTCCAGCACTCGCTCAGCCTTGCTCTAACCTGGTAATGCTTCCGTATTATGCGGCCGAAAAGCCGTACAGGACGTGGCTCAAGCCTCTATTGGGGTACCCAAGGCGGCACATCAGGTTTTGTCTCGTTGCGCTCGTCTTTATATCTGGCATCGGCCTCTTGTGGTCGGCGGGTCTCATTTCTTCCCCTGTGATCGTGATTCAAAATTCCCTACACTTTACGACGAAGGAGTCGGACTTGCCTCCCCTTTATGAAGACTGGTACGAACTGGAACGAAACCTCCCCCAGCATAACGAGTCCTTGCCCTACCCCGAGGGCGCTCAAGGGCGTTACTTTTTTGCTTCCAACCATGTGTGGGGTATGTGGATAGACTATCCCGAGGCCTCGTGTAACACTTAATTGCTTGTGCGTCTTGAGGTCTGGGGTTCAACAACGCGTTGCAAGAGCAACTGTTTCTGTCACACCTTGCGTACATATCAAATATATCGTGAGTGGGTCGCGAGATCAACAATCAACGTCAAACTAATGATGATGAATCCAGCTTCGTATTTGATGTATACAAATGGAACTACGTGACTGAAGAACCTTACTCTCTTTATAACGGAAAGCTCATACCCTCACGAATACCACTGGGCGTTTTCATCTCTGGTGGGTTTAGTACTGCACAAACGGACAAGTAATGGGCGCTGATCACTTCCCTAGGTCCCACTGTCGGAGGTCCCTTCGGCGAAAACGATGGAACACCGAGATCAGTGAACAAGGAATTCTTCCAGAAAGTGTGCCCAAACCCTACTTTAATCAAAAGCGACGAAGTGAATGAAGCCCTTGGATCCTCTGCGGGTGCGAAAGTTATGATGGAGGCATGGTCGAAGAAACTGCGCGAAACACCAGCGAGGTGTATCGAGGTTGGGCAGTCGAGTCAGATATTTGACTACATGTGGGCATGTATGTGCCCCCTGCCATGTTCTTTACTAACAGTCCTCCAGGCTTTTCGGAGATGGAAATCGCATTGTCCCTTTTTTAGAGGATTTCATTAAATCCCCAATTTTGACTGGCTTTGCGTGGTCGCCCTTGATCAACTCTGCCCTAGCAGACAATGCGCACCTTTTCACCAAATCCCTAACATCTCTCCAATGGCTTTCTTCGTTAGGGCGTGATCCCCAACCTGCTTTCAATGCCAGCGACTCTTCGACGCCCATCCCGGGACTCCTCGCCATACACGTACGGAGAGGCGACTTCGAAGAACACTGCAGGAACCTTGGGAAGTGGGGAAGCGAATTTATGGGTTGGCTGCAGAGTCCCGTACTCCAGGATCGTTTCGACAAGCCTCCCTTGGCAGGGCATGGCGAACCGACCCAAGACATCATAGACCACTATGCGAAGCATTGCTGGCCGACCATCGATGAGATTGTGACCAAAATTAACGAAGTACGACAGACGATTGCCGGCAAGGACCTTAATCGAGTGTATATCATGACCAATGGAGCGTCGGAATGGATTGCAGAGCTGAAGGAGAAAGTCCTGCAGTCAGGGTGGGAGGGGGTAGCAAGCAGCAAGGATCTCAAGTTGATTCCAGAGCAGGTTTATGTCGCACAGGCGGTGGACATGGCTATTGCGATGCGTTCCCAAGTATTTATAGGGAACGGGGTAAGCAATGTATGACTTTTTTCCAAATCATTTCTGACTTAAAACCGGTTTTCAGTTCTCAAGCCTAAGTGGCAACGTTGTCGTCCTCCGTTTAAGTCGACATTTTGGACCATCGTCGAATCGGCTATGGTAGTCCATGCCCTTCCTCTTTATGTCGTGAGTAAGAGAAAAGTCCTGTTTTGTCTCATTATATTAGTCTTACTTAACTCCCAATCCCAAGTTTGTGTTCTTATTGTTGGGTCACTGTTGTTGTTTTTTCTTTCTCCGTCATTAAATATACGGGTTTGATGCATGTTAGATTACCTGGCTTTTACATACCTTGTTCGTAAGTTAATTTGCCCCTCTAAAATATACATAGTAACGCGATTATTCTAGGACTGGTGCGGATAGTTACATACCCTTCGGAATTACTGCTCCATCTGGACCTTTCAACTGGGCCTTAAAGCGGTGTGTTTTGAAATTCTAGAGAAGAGCCGACGTACCTCCTCTGGGTGTCAAGTTCTAGCCTACTTGAAAGCGGGAACTGCAACTCCTCGCCTCCGCTCTATTTCCTTCACCTAAGTGCGGGTTCTTCACACTGCACAGTATGTGCGGCCGAGCGCATTGTCCATTCTTGGCGATATTTAGGTCGTTAACAACATTCGACAGCAACTCCCTTCGATGAATCAGTCCGAACAGGCCGGACGCTTAAAGTGCTCTAATCATGAGAACTGGCATCCTCGGCTTCACAAAACACACTCATCATTTTTTCAAAAGTAATTCAGTTGTTCAACAGCAACGTGGTCTCTGGTGAAATTGCTCTGATCCAGGCTTGGGAGGCGGGGGGCGTACGTTCAAACGCGAGTCCTTCCATTGGCCGCGGAGACATGTATGTACCCTTGTTTCCATTGTATTCGAGTAAACCGATGCGTGGAGCATCGCTACTGTCATTGACACGCCATGTCCTGGCTTCGCCTGGGAGGAGATCAACTTAAAAAGGGTTTAGGATGAGGCGCAGGGCAACCCTGGTTCAGCAAGTCGGATTGGCTCTGGCATCTTGTGAATATGGTGGTAGGACCTGATGCAATCATCCGATGCCACCTTCCAGCTTTCTTTTTATATGACAGTATCTCATTCATTTCTGCCGGCTCGGCACGGTGAGTTTTATGCTCCGGTTCGCCTGCCAACCCGACCCGAGCCTTCTGTCTGTTTCTGAGCTAACCCACGTTGTTTACATTATACAGTCCCTTCTTTTCCCCCTTTGCCAATAGATCCTTTATTTGAATGCATGAGACATCGTCTCCACTATTTTCAGTGAGCGCTGAGGCCTAGTATCACACGGGGGCCACGCCGATTCCTTCAACGTCTTCACCTGACTTCTTCGAATCTGGATCCGAATAATTCTTCATCTTGGCACAAACCTCCGTTAGCTGAATTCCTCCTGGCAAGGAAGCAAGTAAGCGGGTGAGAGAATTTTAGGCCGCGTGAAGGGCGTTATGGAAGATCTTCATCGCTAACATTTTATCACCGCAACACCTTCTTTCCCCTGGCCTTTTCAAGATTATTACAAGGCCTTTCCCTGCGCACGGGCCTTTTCTGGACGTATAAAAGACCAAGGGAAGATGTCTTCGTCCCCAGTGAACTACGCTTCGCAGTCCATTCCTCAAACAAGCCCAACAGCTTAAATCAGATCCAACTATGTTCGTCAAGAAATTCGTTGCTGTTGCATCCCTCGCAGTCCTTGCGGTCGCCACGCCAGCGCCCCAGACGTCGCAGTGCAATACCGGAGCACTCCAGTGCTGCCAGAGCGTTCAGTCCTCGAGCGACAGCGGAGTCAGCTCGCTCCTTGGTTTGCTCGGTGTCGTCCTCGGGGGCGTTGCTGTCCCCATTGGTGTCACATGCTCCCCTATCTCGGTACGTAGCCTGGTAGTTTTTCTGAACCGCGCCAGAGGACCTAGTTCTGACATGCCCACAGGTGATTGGCGTCGGAGGAAACAGCTGCACCGCTAATCCCGTCTGTTGCGAGAACAACTCTTTCAGTAAGCCTACGTGGTTTTGATCCCTAGTCACTCACCCTCTGATCGGGGTTTACAGACGGCCTCATCGCTATCGGGTGCACCCCAATTGATCTCGGCCTTTAATTCTCGACGACTGGTGCCGTTTAGGCGTTCTCCTGGCCATCATGAGATTTAGGGCATGTGCGCAGTACTTCACGGGGCTTTGGATGCTTACTAGTTCGGCCCCTCGAGTATTTTGGACTATTTCTGTTTAATCTGTCGAATGTAGCTGTTTTGAGTCGAGTCTCGCCGTGTGAGCTGCGTGAAAAAAAAGCTTCCGCCGAGTGAATACCGTTTTGTTTTGCGCCAACTTGTTATGGTCCTGACTCCTGAACTTGGATCTATTTAACTCAGGAAGTGGGAAGATCGGCTAGTGCTGATTTGGTGATGTCAGTCAGTAGTTTAAGCTCCATTGATCATTCCTAAGTCCCAGCTAGTAGAAATTTTCAAGATCTGATTTCATCTTCGCAACTTCTTGATATATGAATTCTGGCAATAAATATAAGAACTCCTGGGGTCGTCGAAGCGAACCGAATGGGTGCGGCTAGGAACCATTCTTCCTGATATGCATGTACGTATTTAAAGAGTCACTGAATTTCGACGAGCTTCATATATATAGTACTGGCGAGGTTCTTCCACCTTAGCACCCGCAGTCTGAGGAATATCAAGAACTCCAGACAAACTGGGCCGATCGTCCTATGTATACACCGGGGGACGAAGGTTGCTTCTGACCTGTCTGTTTAGAAAAGTCTAATGGAACCGCCGATACTGATCCGGCACTGAGTTTTCAAGGCGGCCTAAAAACGTTAAAAGGAGCGAAAAGTTCACAAGTAGTAATCAATCTTATTGATATTTGCTTTGAAGAGGCAGCGTCGCACGAAGTATCTGTCGAAGGAATCTTAGCAGCAAAAGCTGCTGCTCGCTCGAGTCCTGATGCAAGTAAAAACAGGCATAAACAGATTGTGAGTCGAAAACTAAGAATTGGGGGTGCCGATGGTTTCCCGCTACTGATGTTTGGATTACCTCTTAGGGTCCGTTCGGCTGCAGTATCTCGCGCGATTTTCCCTGCCAAATTCGGGATCATGATCTTGTGAGAAACTGTATCAAATTTTTCGACAGAGGACCTGTTCGGCTGCAAAATCTCACTCCGTGATTTCTTGAGAAAATCACGATTTTTCCACGAAAACAAGATACTGCTCAGACCTGTTTTTATTTTTGAGAAACAGTATCTCACTACTAGCACACACACTACACATCACCAAACATCAAAAAAAAATTTACAACATAGTTCATTAGCAACCATTTATACTTTTGCTTATCAGTAAAGTTGTAAAATTGTGCTATAAAATATTTGCCTTGGGGACAATTTTGCGGTGTGATTTTGTGAGATTGCGTTGCGTTCGGTGCCACTTGGTTGGATTACTGGATTTATACCTCTACCCCAATCTGCACTCGTGTGAATCGTGATTTTTGTAAATCATGATCGCGCGAGAAAATGCAACCGAACGGGCCCTAAAAAGTTCCAAGGCTTTAAAGTCGCAAGTTTGTGTTTAAATCCGTCTTTTTCTTTCTTTTTTGTAGTCTGCTGCCCTGATCAGTTTCCGTCAGTATACTAGAGTATACGCCACGTCCCAGAAAGGAAGGCGACACTTGGTACTGTACAGTACTAGTACAGCTGTCCGTGCGAACTATCTCTGTATTCCGACTCGCCTCCCTGGACACCCTTCACCGACGCCAAAAATGTCCGCCGACCTCACCTGGCTCCTCATTCGCGTTCGTACGCCTGAATTGTCTGGAGCTCGCTGCTGTAGGCTGACCGTCTCTCAATCTGGACTGTAGAAAAATAACTCCTTCATTGTGAAGAGGGTTCCTGAAGGGCCTCTCTTCTCGAAGGAGCCTGTACGCGCTGATTATTCTGCGGGCGAAATATTGAAAGGCTGAATAATTGGACGGTATAGGGTAACCTGCTAAACCTTCACTCTCACAAATACTCGGGCGTTGCGAACGCAAAGGTGTGTCTCTCAGGTGCAGCTGGTTTGGATATTTCTGAATGAGCATTTTCAGACTATCGATGTCGCACAAACATCGTCCGGCATTCAGATCGTCTCACGCAAACCCTCCGCGTCCCTTTACTCCGTGAAGTCTGCACGTCACGTAACTGGTGTCCGTCGTAGTTCGGGTCCGCGTCGCTCTGCCGGTATCGCGGCGCAAAAGGCGAAATCTGGTTACCGCCCTGATCTTCGCAAGGTGCGATTTGCAAAGGACTCCTCCTATTCTTCCCCATTTGTTTCGGTTTCGGTTCATTTCTTACTGTCCTCTGTATCCGGTATCCCAAACGCATTCTCGTTAGAACCCACCGGACACGCTGCAAAGCGAATGAAGGCTGGGCGTGGACATGTTTGCAAAATTGACCCTGCTTCGTCCGGAGTCGATCAAACTCCGGCGGAGAAATCGCCATGTCGCTATCGGGTCACGTTCGATGCGCCCCGCGTTTGCCCGACACTTTGGCGATTACAGCTTTCTCATTTTCTTTCGGTTTCTCTCCCTTTCGCGTTTTTTTCTTTGGTTTATTTGATGGGCATTCCTTGCACATTACTCCCCTGCCCAAATGAAGCGATAACTAACGGTATTTCTCGTTAGGCCGTCATTGCTCGCGTTTCCGCTCTCCAGGTCTCCCAACAGGAGAAGAAGCCATTACCCGAGAAGAAGCCCCGGGGGAAGAAGGCGCTTGCTGCATCTGAGTAATTGACTCTCCCTTCATACGTCCAATTGTGTATGTTTTGTTCTTTTATCGCACCTGTTCCCCATGTTTCTATCTATGGCATGCCAACATGATAATGTTCGCGGTGAATGACTACATCTTCTTGCGAATGAGAAGTGACTATTCGCAGTTTAACATACACGGTCGGTAATTGGTACACGGATTACGTGAGAGCGACTCGATATCGTACAACGGCCCTTTGGCTCGATCATTTATGCGTCAACGCCTTTCGCTGCAGGCTGGGTAACCCTGCTGCCCGCACCATGTATGTTCGTATACTCAATATCCTTCTTGGTCGCACCCTGGAGCTTCCTAGCCGTGTTTTTGTCGCTGCAGAAGTTGTCATGTGCCTTAACATGATTGACACAATCATAGTCTAACTTTCTTTTCTCCTTTGATTGTGCGACGGGATGAGCAGGACGAGGATAGTCCAGAGGCTCATTTTGTTCTGGAGCTTCATGAAAGAAGTCCCGGCCCTCTCTGGAGCGACATATTGAATGCATCAAGATGATTTCAGTGAGGGACGTGCTCACGGGCTCGTGGACGACTTAGTCTTTGAAGTTACCGAGAGGCGGCGTCCGGCCACCTTCGCTGAAATTGGAGAAGCGAGTTAGTCTCATGTGCGACAAACTTTTCAAGAAAATCCTAGAAATACAACCTGCTGGGGGGTGGTGCGCTAACATGGTGTTGAGTAACTCTTGGACTCGATCGTGGTCACAGACTATGTTGACTGGCTTAAGACTGCCGGATCTCTTCGGAAAGTATACTATTGTATGACCCCTATTACAAAGGGATCCTTACTTACAAAATCACTATCCTAAGCTTCCACACAACTAAATCACTGATAATAAACTTCATGTGGGTGCTAAGTGAACTACTTAAAATGGGT
>JAKOPK010000259.1:0-40365 GCA_024195185.1 Coniferiporia weirii
TGGATTAACCTATATTACCTATGGGCCCTATTTTAATTATATAGTGTTATATAGTACTATATAGCATTTTGGGTTTTGCCTGATGTATTCTTTTCCTTGATTAATGGGTTTACTGCATCCATATATTGCATTGTTGTGATGACTGCTCTCTGATGACAGAGCTGATCATGCGGCACATTATAAATTCGAGTTCTGACAAATACATCCATTACAAAGCTTTGGTATTGATATGAGAACATAGTTGCTCTGTGTTCAATAATTGTGTCTGATCCATTATAGTCTTTTGTAACTTCATGGTCAAATGTTATTTGGCAGTTATTGTATCCTGCTTGTTTGCCTATAGCCCTGCATGCTAGTGTGAATACATTCCAGGAGATTGAGTATGTGTCTTTGCATCTTTGACATTGGGAGCATGTATCAATTAGTTGGACTGGTCTCACCATTATAGGTCTTGTTCTTTGATCAACTGACCTTCCTCATATTTGTAATGATGGCATTGCATCAATTACTTAACACTGGAGAACAATTTAATTTAGGCCCAAGAATCAGTGCTGGCAACACCCTGAGGATATGGGATGCTCAGACTGGGGATCCTGTGGGAGAGCCCCTCACAGGTCACTCTGGTGATGTCTACTCTGTTGCCTACTCACCTGATGGGAGACACATTGTCTCTGTCTCAAATGACAACACCCTCAGGATTTGGAATTTGGAGTCAATTTTGTCTGGTTCTCATGCATGGCCAACTGGTAGAGTTAAGTTTACAGCTGATGGATGGTTTAAGGATCAATCTCATGGACTCTTGTTCTGGTTGCCTCATCAATATCATGAAGGAGATGGAGCAAGACTTCTTGATGTGTCCAGGATGTGCCTCCCTAATAATGACAATACCTGTGCTGTAAGGGTTGACTGGAATATGTTGTTCCAATATAGTGGTTCATCTTGGGTTAATATCCACAAGGATTCAGAGACTGACACTTGGAATTAGCTTTTAGTTTTCAAGTTATTATAGTCCATTGACAGGTTTTTCTATGTATTGATTTGAAGTTTGTATAAATTGATTAAAGATACAGAATAAAGGTTAATAATTTTTTTTTGTAAGTATTTGTTTCCTCTTTTTGTGAACCACAATCTCCACCCCTAGGAAGATTGTCGCATGCACAGCCTCGAAGTTGATGACATTATTTACTGTCAGGGCTGGGCCGTCTCTGCCCCGAGGCTGCTCAAGTTTGTGGCTGAGAATAAATGTTTCCGCGTTGAGTCAGGTGCGAAGCCCGTACGTCTGTAAGGTCTTGGCAAGCCTGGAGCGAGCAGAAAGGTACTGTAATTAAGGTAGTTATGATATACTACATGCTTCAACTTGCTCTACGTACAAAGACCCACACTCATGTAAACACAAGAATGGACGAGTGCTCGCGGGACATGCTAGGTTCAGTAAGTAGCCCCACCCCAGAGGAGGAAATGCTGGGTTGGGACGATCTAGAGCAGTCAAACCCTCAAGCCCAATCCCACTCAGTTCGCGGCCTTGAATACAGCGTAAAAATGCGAAAAATAATGTTTCCGTTCCTCGAAAAGCACTCGTAATTTGTCCTGACTCGCGCGAGCTCGCAGTTCGTGTAAGAAACACTCTAGAGTCATATTGACACATTAGCGTACACATGTACCTATTGCGTACTAAGTCCATTTGACGTCCGACATTTGGATGAGGCCCGCACAAGCGCCAGAAAACATGAAATGAGTGCTCACTCGGCGATCTCAAACGGACGCCCCCACGATACACCCACGTCTAGCCGGCTACACCACGTCACCGAGCACATGTCCCACGGGCAGTAGGGCTGGCATGTCGACTAGTGGCCCTCGTACCTGCACTCGCATTGACCAGTGCTCGTCGAGGCAATCTAGCGTGTGAAGCACCTGCATCGCCGTATCCACTATGAGCTTCGGGGCTTCTAACTCGCACGCCCCGTGCTGCCAGTATGCACTGGCAGCACGCGCTCTATGGTATCCCCAGCTCGTACAGCGCGAGCCTCGAGTTGCTGGATGCGTAACCTGGCATGTGGACGCCTTGGATGCGGTGCCCACAAAGACCTGCAAGTGTTGATGTATAGAATGACATACGTACCTTTTGTCTTTGACACTGTGCATGATCGTAGGTCCTCTAACGGAAAGGACGAGGGGCTGCGTGCTAACGCAGCAGACGCAGCTCTGCGTGTCTCGCAAACTGTTGCCGAACAACTGTAAAGAAGAAACGAAATAAGTCAGTAACTGGAGGGTAGCGCGCAGGTAGAGATGCCTACGTACGGACGTGGTCGCAGCGGTAACGGGCACATAACGTACTCGCAAGTGCCGTCCTCGACGGTGTACTGCTCATCGCCGTTATTGGTGATCAGCCGTGGGGTCCGTCTCAACGAACTCGCGTAGACTCACCCTGCCTGCACCTGAGCCGCTTGACACGCGGCAGCGCTAAGTATCGACGAGGAGCACTACATCCGTGATGGGGAGTAGCCCTGTGGACGAAGGAGCACCCTGTGCGGACTTGGATGTCATCCTGCGTGGAGGTCTTATTTACTGAACGCAGGCACCGTCGTGTTCAGTTTCCTCGCCATGGACATGTTGGTCTTCATTTTGTGCGTTAGCTCAGCCGTGCGCTGAGGAGATGGTTTGTATAGGGGAGAACAGCGAGGGATCGTGTTTGAAAATTTGCGTTTCTGCGATGCATGCGGTCGAAGCTCAGGTAATGTAAATTGCCAGATGGGGAAACTGGCAGCTTTACCGGGCGGTGGCTCAGGACAACGACGATGACCACAGAAACACGCATTGGCGGTTGCAAGTGGGCAGAAGCTGCTCTCCCCGTAGGTAAGCACCTGAAAACTACCAACACTAGCTACCAGGATTAAATTAAACTATCACAGACACACCTGATCATTTAGACACGTCCTGCGCGGACTACAACTCAACCAGATGAATGCGAGCACACGGACCCATTGCGGGGCCACGGGCTAACTGCAAAAGCGCATCTGCACTGGCAAACGCTCTGTCGGCAAGCTCATGCGACTTGGGAAGGGATGCCGAGACGGAGGAACGTTTTCTCCACCGTCGTCTTTGCTGTACGGGATATGTACAAGTTGAAGGGACTTTCCGTGACAGGTGTGCCGAGTCGACTCCATCTGCGTGCAGGGGCTCTGACCGGTTTCTTCCAGCCAACAATCCGTCGAACGACCGCATTCGGAGTACACGCAAGAAAGCGTACCGGGACGGCGATCGATGGGGAGCTTCTTGCACGGAGCTCGGGCCAACACCGGTGACAGCTCCATCCGTCTCCGTGACACGCCCCACCCGTCCAGATCGCCTTGCACCACCACTCACTCGAGACGAACGTGACCCCAGTCTTGTGAGTGCCAGCTGGACAACTTCCAATCCGGGCAATACGAGGACGCGCTAGTGTCTGGTGTTGTTGGTCTCCAGCGCACGGACGAGATCGTCGCGCTGTTGTACAGGGAGGATTCAGTCACGTCTTTGAGTCTGGTGTGCTGGAGATCTCGTCAGGCACGTGAGGCGTATGCCTCCCTACGGTCGGCGATATGGTTCAGCTTGGGGATGCGGCGTTGAAAACCATCCGGTGTGTGACTCGCCTCTTTTCGTGTTTCGCCAATTTACACCAGCCACAGGTAGATTACGGATATGAAGTAAAAATTGGCAGAGGTGAGCACAGTTCCGTGAACTTTAATCGACTTCTGCTAAGCATGACGTGCATGCAAAAGCACTTGCAGGGGCACCGCTCAGGCAACAAATCAGCACGTCCACGAGACGGCTGGTCTAGTTATTACGGGCTGCCTTATCGCCGACTGGTCTGGTATCTACAAAGTTCGTCTTCTATCCTACAGTCGTGTCCATCTCCTTAACAATCTAAACTCTCGGGCATACATCTGCGTCAACGATAGCCGTATGCAAGCGATCGACAAAATCAGGAACCCAGACGTCATGGCGAGGACACGATGTCTCGCCAGACCTCGTCATCAGCGCGTCCGCACCGCACGGAGGTCATTACCAGCGAGAAACTGATCGTGACAGCTGGCGCCGTGGAGGCAGACACGGGTAAGGTGACGATTTGGTCCCAAATACACCAGAGGATGATATTGCTGAGGCGGGCGCAGCAGGGCTCAAGCCTCATGAGGTATGAGGATGAAGGCCTTGTACGATGGCGATTCTGATTTCTAACAACACCTTTTTTCGGTTTTTCGGGATTAGAGCCTGACACCCACCGCTATAGAAAAAGCTGTTTCGACATTGGCGACAGGTACGATATACAAACATGTGTACTTTTCCTTATTTTAATCATACTTATGCTTACCCACCCACAGGTGAATATCCACACGGACACGTTTAATGAGAGCAATCTCGTTAATCACCTCACTGATATTGTTTTCAGGTACCATTGCTGCCTTCAGTGGATGCACGATCCGTACCTACCATACCGAGGGTGCAGGTGAGTCGGCGACATGTATATATTATGAAGAGTTCTAGCCGATATTTAAACTGTAGGGGCCGACCACGCACACGACATCATTGTTGTCCGCAAACTCGACAATGTCCTCCCACCGTCTACAATATACAAACAACACACTTAACAAGCACTTAGATGTAAGCACTTCTTTCGCTCTTTCCCCACGCCCTCATTCACTCACTCACTAACCGCTTAGATGCTCACGGTCCGCCAGGCACCACCTCGACAGATCGATTCCAAAGGACCTATCCTTCTCAGAATCTCACATCCGTGAAAAAACATGCTCACCAGAAGATATCCTACTCGACAATCAGCGCAACGCGACCTTGGTGCTCTCGTCAGACTCGCGGGGATGGGCCGTGTCGGTGAGGTCGGTCAGCCGGACGTGGCGCACGGCGAGCAACATACGCAGCCTGCTGCAGGGGCTCGGAAATGGAGATAGATGGGATAATGGACGTGTGAAGCGGTGTATCTCGGAGTATATGGTTAATTCATGAGGACTGTGTGTTTTGGTACTGAGGGAAGGGTATTGCGCATTACTGAGATGAGTCTTTCAAGAACTCACAAACACGCGCGCGCAGTCTGGCATAAATTTGATACTCGCCTGAAAACAGGTGAAGTGCCCGAAGTACGTCAGTTTTACTGTCCGTTTACGCCTCCAAATTGTGACTTCTCCAAGATTTCTATTTCTCAAAGGACGGTAGCAAACGTGTATCATTAGTACTTGTACGCGGAAGCATTTTTTCGTGAACCCCGGGGAAGATCGTCGCCGGTGTACAGCTTTGGTGTCGATGACATCACTTACGATCAGGGCCGGGCCGTCTCTGCCCTGAGTGCTCATTTGTGGCTGAGGACAAATGCCTCCGTGTTGATTTACATAGCTGCGGTGCAGTGGCGAAGTCCGTACGCCTGTAAGGCCTTGGCTTGCCTGGGGTGAGCAGAAAGACACTCAAGCTGTAATTAAGGCTGGTATGATATAATATATACATGCCCGAACCTACTCGTAAAGGACCCACAAACCCTAACCCCCGCAAACCGCTGCAGAAGCAACTGTAAAGTAGGAACGAAAGAAGTCTGTAACCGGTGTGCGGCATGTGTGTAGGGCCAACGACGTACACATGCAGTTGTAGCAGCAACGAGCAATGTGTACACACAGTATACTTACAAGCACCGTCCCCGTCGTACTGCTCATCGGTGATCGACTGTCTCAGCGAACTCGCGCAGACTCACGCAGCCTTCATCCTGACCACTTGATACGTCGCAGCGATCAGCATCGACGAAAGCACCGCATCCAGTACGGGGAGGACCTTCGAGTAGATAAAAGAGCGCTGTGTATCCTCGTCCGTCTGTCCGTTCCGCCCCCAGTTTTTATAATGTTCTTTCCCTCCGTCGCACATCGCATCTATATTGAAAGCTACTGTTACTGTTGCTACTACCGCTAAACACATTCTTTCTGTGTGTACGCAAGCGGGAATTAGGGTGGGGACAAAGCGAAAAACTTCCTCTTCTACTGGTTGGACTGACGATCCTCCAGTGACTTTTCCATAAGTACATCCTTGAGCCCCGCGCACACGCCAGACTTCTTCGCTCTCGACAGCACCAGACTGGTCACGCAACAACCCCGGACTTGAATCGCGAGAGCGAGGTCAAGATAGGGCGTGCCCGTTTGTGCAAAGCACAGCTCGCGCGGATCAGGCCCAAAATCCCGACCCTACCACTAGGTGATGTGTTTATACGCTTACAAAGCGAACAGAAGAGAAGAGAGAAAGTTGGTGTTCGATACGAATACTTGAGTATGTGCGCCGCTTGCAGCCTGCTCGGCGGCTAGTCAAGGAGGTTATCCAGTGAGCGATCCGCTAGAGACTTAGAGTACTAGTGACTTTGATTTTGATGTAACCTGAGAAGACCGCCTGAGAAGGATCACCCCTGAAGGTTATTCGTTTTCAAAAATAGGAAATAGCGATGATGAGAGGGGAAAAAAGTAGCAGAGAAGCATGAGCGATGACCGCAATCAAGAGCCTAGAGGGCGAGAAGGTCGCAAGGGTATTGCATGGTCCGAGTGTTGAACATGAGAAGAAGCAGACAGCGATTGGCAACCAGAGAATCGAGAACTCAGGTGTCGTGGCCGGAGCGGTAGCCATCAAGTCTTTCGCGCCTGCTAGGGCGTCTTCTGTGCAACACGTGCGCGAGAGCTTCGACTTCAAGTCGTCGGCGTGCTTTGTCTTGTGCATCGAGCTGAAATGCTAAAACGTAAATGGGCGCGTCAGTGAGGAAATAATTGGAGGAGGGAGTAAAAGAAGATGAAAAATAAAAAAGATGACGGGGAAATAACTTCGACTTGAGAGTAAGGTCAAACATGGATGAGGACGAAACGCTGAACCGTCACGGTGGAGCCACAGGAGCACTGGAAGGGGGTTGATAAAACACCCGAACGTTTATTCCGCTGCTCTACCCCTTCACCTTCGGAGTGCATACGAATACTGCCCCTTGAAGCGCCAGAAGCGTCCACTCCCCTCGCCACATCTTTCAATTTCCTCGTGCCAAATAGACGTAGGTAGGGCCTACTCACCTGTATCCACACCTATTGAATCAGTGTACGCCCCGGTTTTCATGTCAACGATGCCGACGCCGCATGGGCTCAAGCCCCTCCGCCTGCGCTGATCCGTGCTCTCACTTCCTGTCGGCTTCGCACGCGCGCCCCGCCCGCGCCGACACTTTGACCACGGCTGCTCTACACGAACGAAGGTACGCCTATCTTCGTGTACTCTCTCAAGTGTACACATCATTCCTGAGAAACACGCATAAACGTGCGGAAAAGGCGAGGGGATAGAAAGGCCCTTTGCTAGACCCATCATTGGCACCCGCCCAGGCAGAAAGACGAAGGAGAGGCTGTGGGCCGTCATCCTATGCTTCGCCGGAATGCGGATGGCTTGAATGCTAAACGCAAGCTTGGGTATGAAGTCAATACGAACGACAACAAGGCGAATCGATTAGACAGTACCTGTTCGTTTCCTCACAAATCGCTGGCAAAAATGGACAAGTGCGACTTATTTGAACATTCGCGATATTAGCGAGCTAAAGAACGACATCGACAACGTGTCCCTCATCGAAAAGAAGTTTCCATTGACAGTCCTTGCAAAAGAGCTTGAGTGGTGATGAATTCATCAGCAGATAGATAATAACATCGCAGAACAGAAATACAGGTCGATTCCTTACTTGTACTCCTCTAACTCCTCTTCGTCCATATCGTCCAAGGGCCAGTTTGACTCGATCACAGCGTAGTCCTCCCCTGTCATCTCCTTGTCCTCCGCACATGCCTTCAATGTCATCCGCTTCATCTCCTGACCGAGTGCCTTGGCTTCCTCGTAGTGAGCGACGGGCACCCAGGTCTCCTCCCCATAGCCGACTCTGTCCCTCAGCATCCTCTCACCCCTTTCTGCGTTCGCCAGTGCCTGATACAACTTCTCTGCCGCAGCTTCCTCGTCCTCCGTGAACGCGACCGGACATGGTGTGCCGTCCTTCGCAAAGCTCGCCCAGCCAGACACCATATCTATCAGCGCATACAGCAACCTGATCGTCTCACCCTCCCACATAGCAGTTGCATGATTGAATATGCGACGACGGAAAGTATTCAACGGATAGACTAGGCCCTGGTGGTGGATCCTGTTGTGCGTCGCTGTGCTCAGGTTGTAATGATAATGCACAAGACGACGACGGAGGAGCTCCATCTCCCATTCTTGGTCTTCTTCCGGTAGCTCGTCGAAGTCGTCCGGTAGCTTAGGCTTGGCCATAGTTCGAGAGACCTCGTCCTCTTCGTTCTGGATGACGTCGGGCATACCGGCGTGGAGGAAGAGGGGTAGGACAGCAGCGTGCTGCCAGTCCAACACGCTAAGGATCTGCAAGCCGCTGGAATCTGACGAAACCTTAAGATTGCTGTCGGTGAGGTCGGGGTGGCGGATGCAGAAAGCGTTGAGGCGGTCGTCGTCCGTCACAAGCGACGGTGCGAGACGGAGATAGCGACGAAGGTTCTTGGCATGGTCCAACGGTGGCTGCTTCTTGTACTTATAGTACTCCCTTCGGAAGTGTTGGAAAGGTGCCCTCGGTGAACCAAACTGGTCGAGGTAGGCGAGCTCTTTCCCGGCTCCCGTAACCAGCACCGATTTGGCGTCTT
The DNA here is from genome assembly GCA_024195185.1 of Coniferiporia weirii. Lineage (NCBI taxonomy): Eukaryota > Fungi > Basidiomycota > Agaricomycetes > Hymenochaetales > Hymenochaetaceae > Coniferiporia > Coniferiporia weirii. The sequence goes on from JAKOPK010000259.1 coordinate 8,673, forward strand.
CATCTATGGTCATCGATTGGTTAAGAAGAGACAGAAGAGATAGGAGAAGTGTGACGTACATGGCCCTCGGAATACGTTCAGTTGTTCCCTTCGTCCATACCACAGCGGTGGCGATACGTCAGGACCTATACAGAACCGCTCCTTCTCGAGCGAGATGCTCTCGATCTGCTCATCGAGTGGGATGCTCTCGTTCTCCTCCTTGAGCGGGATGCCCTCGTTCCCAGACAGCTCTTTCAGGTCTCTGGCGTAGTAGATGCTCCCGCCAGCAGGAAAAGAGATGGACATCATAGTAGACTCGACCTTCGCGAGCTGGTCCATAAGCGAGATGATTTCATCTTCCTTGAGTTCGAACCGTATCTGGCTCAAGTCGGCACCTTCAACGTACTGCATTAGAATGTATTCCGTCTCGGCCTCATTCTTTGACGTAAAGGAATACGCGTAGACCTTGGGAATGGGGAGCCTTTTGGAACGAAGGAAATCCATGGTAGCGACTTCACTGGCGAGAGCGTACGCCTTGGGTATGAGGAGGGGATACGGAATGCGCGCGACGAGCTGGAAGCCGGTGTCTAAGGTGATGAGAAAGGTACGGTTGAGGCCACCCTCTCCGAGCTTTCGAAAGCCTACGATCTCTTCAGTCTTGCAGTTCAGTGCCTTAGCAATGATCCTAAAGAGTCCGGGGATGTCAAAGACGCGCCTGCGCTCTCGGAGGCGAAGGGCGTCGTTGGCACTGAATACATCACATTACGAGTTAGACAAAGACGAGACAAGATGCAGGAGACTTACAGGAAATGCCCGGTAGTGTAGTTGAAGAGTTCGCTCTCCAGGTCCTCCATGAGAGACTTCGGGTCCAGCATATTGGAGAGTCGACAAGGGGGTAGTTGACTGGCCGTGGTGGTGATGGGGTTTGTCGTGGAAAAGGGGTTGAGCAAAGAGAGTGGGCAGCGAGGACGACGCAGAGACGAGGAGACTCCAGCTGCAAGGAGTCGCAGGGAGGGGATTTTCGAACACCAAAGGCGTAACATGCTGATATATGGTGGGAGTGGGGGGGGGGAAATGATGAAAAGAGACCCGAACGTGCTATCGCAGGCAACAGGATTATCTCGGGCGAAAATGTGCTGGCGTCCGTCCGATGTCATTGGTCCCCAGCGCACAGACAAGATCGACGTGCGGTAGTACAAGAAGGATTCGGTCACGACCCCGGGCCTGGTACATTGGAGGCTTCGTCGGGCGCGCGAGGCGTATGCTTCCCTACCGTCGGCAATATGGTCCGGGTTGGAGATACGGCGTCGAAAACCATCTGGTGCGGTGACTTAACTCTTCCTCTTGCGTTTTGTTAGCTTACTCTTTTTTTGCAGACGATCTACGGAGACGAAGCAAAGCTCAGCGGACACGAGTCCAGTCCCTTCAGGGAAAACGATCTCTGCTAAGCATGTCATGCGGCCAGAAGCACCCGCAAAGGCATGGACCAGGCGACAAATCAGTACGCCCATGAGACAGCCGGTCTGGTTACTACGAACTGCCTTATCGTCGGTTGGTCTGGTGTCTACAAAGTTCGCTTTCTATCCTACAGCCATCTCCTTTTCTTAACGGTTCAGCCCTTCAGGTGAACATTGGAGTCAACGACAATCGTATCCAAGGAATCGGCAAAGCCATGACCCAGACTCATGGACGGCATTTCGCTCGACTTCGCCGTCAGCGCCTGCGCAGAAGTCATCACCAGTGAGAAGCTGATCCTAACAACCGGCGCCGTGGACACGCACGAGCACTACATCCGTCCGCAGCAGATACGCGGGGCGCTCGCGGCGGGCAGCATGATGATTCATCGGTGGCAGGATGGGTTCGAGCCCGAGCGCAGAACACAAATGCGACGGCGTGCACGCCTAGTCCATGGGGTACGCGGTCAGCGATCTTAGCGATGAATGTGCTAGCTACGAACTTTACGTTCACGCGTGAGGGGGATGATTTGGGCCTGAACACTCTGGAGGATATTGGTAAGGCGGGCATGGCAGAACTCAAGCTTCATGAGGTGCGAGGACGAAGGCCTTGTACGGTGTCGATTATACTTTCTAACAACGCCTTTTTCAGGATTGAAGCCCGACGCCTGCTGCTATAAAGACTGTCTCAACATTTATACCGCGACAAGTACGATATACGGGTCTGCATTGTTTTCCTCTTTAATTCCTCCTTATACTTACATACTCGCAGGTGAACACCCATACAGACACATTAGACGTGCACGGACTCGTTGAACGTACGTCAGTCTTGATGCGCATACCCACCTTAACTGATTTATTTTTCAGGCTTGGCTCCACTGCTGCCTCTGGCTGACGCACGACCCATACCTACCATACCTAGGGTGCAGATAAGCTGGCGACTGCATACGTTATGAAGGGCTCCAGAAAATATTTAAATTGCAGGCATGCGCCTGACAACATCGTTCTCCGCGAACCCGATGGCGTCCCCCCATCATCTACAATACAAACAACACATGCTTGACGAGCACCTAGTTGTAAGCTTCCCCTCTGCTCTTCCCCTATGCCCTCACTCACTCAGTCACTCACTTAACGCTCAGATGCTCATGGTCTACCAGCCATCACCTCGATGATCCCAGAAGACCCACCTTTCGCAGAATCTCGCATCCATGCAGAGACAGTCGCACCAGAAGACGTTCTACACAACATCAGCGCAATGCGATCTCGGTGTTCTCGTCTGACTCAGAGGCGATGGGCCACGTCGGCGAGGTCGTCAGCCGGAGGTGGTGCACGGCGAGAAAGATGTGCGGCCCGCTGGAAGGGCTGGGCGATGTCGATGGACGGGATAACGGACGTATGAAGCGGTACATCTCGAAATGTACTGTTAACTTGTAAGGATCGTGTGCGTTTGGTACTTGCTGCTGAGTGCTGAGGTTTTCTTTTTGGTGTTCATAGGGCGGCCACATGGATACAGCCATTTCGTTGGCTCGGTCGCCGTTGGTCAGCTCGCTGACCTCGTCTTGTGGAAACCGGAGAACTTCAGTGCGAAGCCAGAGCACGTCTTCAAGTCAGGCGTCATCGCTCGGGCACAAGGTTCGTTTCTTTACTCTTAACCTAGAAAATAAAAATCTAAAGCTGACCCCCTCGCGCTATTAGGTGAGCGACGCGAACGGGTCAATCCCAATCCCGATCTACGGATACGATATGCGAAGCGCACACTCAATCAGCGTCGCGCTCAACTCCGTTGTGTTCGTCTCGTAAATAAACATCTCTCGTCGGCGGGGCAATTACAATCGCGGGGTACGGCACGGCACAAGTGCGCCGAGGCCGTACATGGGAAGCACGATATGAAGTGGAACAACCACACGCCGCGGATGCGCATGGTCCCGGAGACTTAGTATAAAGCCACGGCGGACGGCGTGGTGATGGGCGTGCAGCCTGCGGAGCGGTTTCGCTGTCGAGAAGGTGTATAATTTTTTGAACGTTTTCGCCGGGGCGCTGAGTTTTTTTTTCCCCTTCCGTGACTTGATTAAATGTTGTACAAGTTTTATTGCAGTTTCGCGAAGGCACGCGCGTGTAGTGAAGGTCGGCCTCGTATTAGGCTTGGAGTTAGAAATTATTTGATATCAAATTGGTTCTAAATAAGTACAGAATTGCGTCCGTTATAGTTGACGAAGAGTAAAAGGAAACTCATGTCGAGTTGGGAGGCCGTGTGCATGAAGAATTGGTGGAGTCTGGCGTGCAGACCGAAGGCATGAATAAACTACCGCTTTCTTTTGAACATCTTGAACATGGTGTCTAATCTTGAAGTGTGACGGGGACGCAATTGTGAGTCTAAATTCGTGCCTTACACGATTGGCAGAGACGGGTGTCTCCAAACCTGTACTGTACAACGACCACCGCCGCGCCAGCCAGCTCAGTGAACCTCGGACGACTCTAGTATACCCGTCCTGACTCCTCTCACCTCGAGCCGAAAAGTACTGTCCCCGCTAATCCGAGCCAAATTCCGGAATCAGGTCCTTGCGCGGCCCTCCTCACTGTCGTCGTCACAGAAGTCGGGACCAGCAATGACGGGCAGAACGTCAGACTTTTTTAGTTTCCAAGCGATATATTATACAAGACCGAAGTCGACGACGACGATAGTGTCCGTCGGTGGATAAGCGGCGCTCATACCTGTTTTCGTCGTAAGCGTCATCGCCAAATTTCCTCCCGCTTTGAGCCTCCGATAGGAGTCGTGAGTCCTTGGCACGACATGCTCAAGGCTTCTCTGTTGAGCAGCCGACCTTCCGCCCTCGACCGAAGCTACCTAACACGACTAGTACGGCCTCAACTTCAAGCCACTTCGATCGATCGGTCACATTCTGCAGCCACGCGCGCGCGCGCGCTCCAGCTGGTCTAGGGTGGCTTGGGTTTTGTCAACCTTTACTGCAACCACAGCCAACCCCGCTTGAGCACTGCAAACATTGTTAAATGTCCCCGCTGGTAACCAATGAGGGCTCGCACGATCGCCTCCGTCTTGCACATCGCGTCCGCGGCCTGCTATGAACCATATCCGAGTCTGTCTTCCACGCGGCCATTGCTGAGACCCCTGTACACATAGTACGTCCGTGCGATCCGCTCTTCTGTTCGAGTATGCGGGGGAGCTAATCGGGGCTCAGAGCCAGAATAAAAACAGAATACAAGAGATACCCTACCTAGGCGTCTGGGTTCTTGTCTGCTCATGCGGAAAGGCAGGCTGAAGGCTAGAGGGCGCGTTTTAAGTCAATTTTATTTATTGACGTATCCGCTTGTCCACCACTTTAACTTTCACTGGAGTACGTCTGAATCCCAAACGCTAGATAGGATATGAATTGAACACCACGGTCCTGCGAACCGAACCGCTCAACATCCCAGACACATCAGCTCCACCTCATCCATCCTGTCATCAGATGCGTGACTTGGTGCGTGAAGCACTTGTACGTCAAAAATGCCTTGGATGAGCGCCGGACAGTATTCCGTACATCCTGTGCAACACGCACCTGTAGCGTCGGTCTTGTAATTTCGCACACGAAGCGCCAAGACCTCTCCTCCTTCCTCTGCAATATCTCTGATGACCGGCGAGTGTCTTGTGCGCCACGAGCGCGGACGTGTAGCGTAGTATATGTATCTTCAGGCACTGGCGCTGCGTGTCCAGGTATGTCCTCCAGCGACATGTACGAAGGGTTGTGCACGATTTACCGATACATTAACTCTGCGTGTCCTCCGGGAACTGCTGCAGCGCAACTAGAAGGGGAAAGCGGAGGACGTTACAGGACCGAGGGCCGTAAACGAAATACAGGTGTTTGTAGTGATAGTAAACGCACGCGGTGATGTACTTGGAGCTCCGCCTACGTTGAACGGCTCACGCCGTTATCAGCGATTGGCTATGTCTTCACGAACGCGGCTCCTGACGTTTGTGTCCGGACCGTTTCCCCGGCACCACACGCTGTCGAAAGAGCAGAGACATGTCGGGTAGGACCCTCGCGTGGAGAAAAGGGTGCTCTACGCAGACTCGGACGTCATCGTACCGGACGACCTTGGTTCTCGAGTACCATCGCAGCTAGTCTTGTCGTCGTGATCGCGCTGTTCCAAACGCCGACACGGATGTACACGGAGGAGTTGGTTGGGGTACGAAAGCGTCTGGCTGCTTATAAGTTCTGCGGTTTGGGGACATGCGGTCGATGTGCAAGTGGATGTACACGCCAGATTCGGTAAACGGTACTGTAGGTCATCCCAGAGTCAGTCAGACTGAGGCACGGCTCTCACTAATATTGTGGATCCTCCGCAGGAGAATGCATGCGATGACAAACGTACCGTCTTCGGGTTCGTGCCATCCGGACATTCGGACCTTGATCGAGTGATCGTCATCTTCATGTTCCAGCTGAGGACTGGACCTGGGGCCTGGCGCTGTGATCGGCGCCGCGACAGTTACTGGTATCGGTGCAGGCCATACAGACCTTGGAGTAGCTAGCAAGCATAATCATCAGTATGGCCATGCAAGGGGCTTGGTGGTACGCGTCACATCCGTGCCAGCACGTTGAAACGAGTTTGACGCGGGAGGGCCGGCGGTGGGCGAAGAAATCGGGGCCGAAACGCACATTCCTGGAGCCGTAGCACGTCAACACGTTTACGGAGACAAATACAACGGATTAACTCACAGTACAATTTCGTGCACGTAGAGCTCGTCCCGGCGACTCCAGACTCCAGAGACGCGAGAGCAGACGGTTGTGTCGGCAACGTACTTTGAACTTTCAGAAAGCGCGACACTGTAACGAAGTAGTCACATCACTGATGTCGTGACAGTCTGGCCTCCGCGCTCGCTGCTCGCTCTTGACCAACCGTCGCACACAGCTCAGCTCGCGATCATCGCAAATCGCAATACATCAGCCGCACGAAACAAACATGTCTCAGCCAAAGAATGACCTGGAGATCGTTCAGCAGTGAGTATACGCACCGATCTGCACTCTGGCATATATAACAACTGACCGTGCGTGCGTGCAGGTTTCTGCATCTCAAAGGTAACGCAGAATCATTCCACTTGGGGACCTGAAGTGAAGCTGAAGCGCATCTGTGTTCTGTTGCACAAAGCCATCGATATCGAGTTCAAGGAAAATCGTCCAGTTCATCCAATCTATGTCAAACTCAAAGTAGGCGACGACGCTCGCAAGTCCCCTCAGTTCGGGAAGAATGATCCTGTTCATTGGGAGCTCGAGAATTATGCGTGCGTAGAATCTTCTAACAATTGTCCTTATCTTATTTCTATATGCACCAGTCACATTGACCTCTCCAAGGACTTCTCAATCTTGGTTGAGGCGCGCGAGGTGCATAAGTTCCGCAGGAAGATCTATACGATTTTTGATATCGCGTCGTCGCGCATCATTGGAGCCGACACATCCGAGATTACGGGTATGTCAGGCTGTTATATACAGGAATGAATGAAAGCTCACTGCTTGCTTATCCAGATGAAAACGAGAAGGCTGTGATGAAAATCGCATGCATATCGGCGCTACCGGTGAGTTAATTACACATACCTTGCGTTTCTAGCCTACCATGCCGACCTGGACCGATCGCAAGACTGAGGAATTCGCCGAGCTACTTCTCAAGGAAGCGGAGGGTCAGCTGAAGAACAAGAAGGTCTTTCTGCAATCCCTTGGAAAAGCCAGTCACGTTTTGGCCGCTCTCATGAAGTTTACTGACCTTGCGTCGGACGTAAGTTTCTTGGGCTTTTCTAAGTCATCCTGTGCTCACAGTTGTCGCAGGTGCATCCGGCTGTTGGGGCTGCTGCTATAGTCGTCAACTCTTTATATGAGGTAAAGTGGTCAACGATTTCCTCACCGTATGTCTTAACTTCTTCCTCAGAGGTGCAAAATGCAACAAGAATGTCACGATACGGCCGTCGAGCTCATGGGCGATTTGGTTTCACTCATGCCATTCGTCAAGGATGTCCCACCTCATGTCGTGAGGAATGACGGAACTAGACGGGCCATCAAGGAGATGATACAGCTATTCTGCGAGACGTCTAAGCTTATCATCGCGTATTCATCGAAGGGGTTTCTGGGTAAATTCATTTTCGAGTTCCAGTGCAATCTTAGACGCTGATTCCTTTACTAGGTGACCAGCTTTCTTCTCACAACACCGACATAGCTGCGGCGAAGGAAACTTTCAGGAAGCTGAAGGAAACATATGATCGACGTGTTCAGATGGAGGTCTGGATGGCCGTTAACAGAATAGGTAATCGACTGTGCCAAGTACGATACTGCATTGTTAATATTTAATTTACAGAGGATAAGACGGAGGACGGTCAGCTCCAGCGGTTGCATCCCGCAGAGAGGGCATTTTATGATTTGGAAGGAATATGTCTGGAAGGGACGAGGGAGTCGGTTTTCGAACGGGTCAGGGATTGGGTGGACTCAGACTCTAAGCTGTTCTGGTTGCATGGCGTGGCAGGATCTGGGAAGAGCTCTATTGCAAACTCGGTCGCTCATATGTTCGAGCAACGTCTGTTTGGGTGTTTCTTCTGTAAAAGGGACGACCCAGAACGTCGTAGTTCGAAGAAGGTGTTCCCGACACTGGCATACCATTTCTCGAAGTGGCATAGAAAGTACCGCACGGATATACTTTCTGTTGTCGAGGGGAAGGATGAGCCGAAGCTGTCGCAGGGCTTGCAGTGGCAATTTGATCTGCTAATCAAGCAGCCTCTGGAGTCTATGTCTGCCACTGGTGCAGAGCCTCCATTGAAGCCTTTGATTGTTGTGATTGATGCTCTTGATGAATGTGAGGGCGAGCCAGGCTCCAGGTCACAGATTGCTGAATTTCTTGTCAAACTGGCTGTTGTTGCACCCTGGCTCAAAGTCCTCGTTACTAGCAGACCTCTCGCGGAGTTCCCGGGAGTCTTTGCTAAGTGCAAAACTCTTAGTATCAGCAGTGAGCTTGATGATACTCAGGTACAAGGTGACATCTTGCAGTATACGAGGTACCTTGCAGGAAGTCTCAGTGTCCAAATTGGAGAGGACCATATTCAGGCTCTTGCCTCAAAGGCGTCGGGTCTCTTTATTTGGACTAGCACTGTCTTCAAATACATCAAAGACCAGTATGACGTGCAAGAAGCAATTGAGGACATATTGTCATCATCAGTAGGAGAGCATGAAAATGCTCTAGTCAGCATGTATACCACTGTCATTGACAGTGCAACTGGAGGGAAAAGGAAGACTGAAATTATCAGAACTGTCCTTGGCATCATTGCCTGTACAGCCAAATATAGACCAATTCCAGAAAGTGCATTGGTTCACTTCTTATCCAGTCAGGAACACATCTTTGGGCTAAATACTCTCATTACCATCATTAACAACCTGCAGTCAGTCCTTTATAGAGATAATTCAAGGGATAGTGCTATATGTGTCTTCCACCCTTCCTTCCTTGACTTCATCAATGAACAGCCACACTCTAGGATGTATTGGGTTGATCCAACCTCTATAAACTCCATGATGGCTACAAGATGCTTGGAGATTATGATCAAGGACTTAAGGTTTAACATTTGCAAATTGGAGTCATCAAGTATTCCAAATGACCAAGTTGCAGACCTTGACAAAAGGATATCTGAAAATATTCCACAACATCTCCAATATAGTTGTATGTACTGGATGAATCATATTGTTGATTCCAGCCTATCTGTGGACTCACAGCTGATGCAAAATCTGCTGCACAAATTCATGTGCCATCCAAAAATACTTTACTGGCTGGAGTGTTTGAGTACTCTCAAGGAACTTAAATTAGGCATTAACAGCTTAACCCTTTGTTCAACACACTTTGAAGTAAGTATTCAAACATGTTCAAGTGACACAGATTCTAAATTTATATTGTCTCAGTCACTTAAACAAGTTTCTGCTGTATGCAGAGACTTAAATAGGATGGTATCAGGATTTTATACTGCAGTTGCTGTCTGTACACCACACCTTTATATTTCTGCCTTATCTTGGGTGCCCTCCTCAAGCACAATAGCAAAGATGTTCTATCCTCATTTCTATGATGAGCCTCAAATTAGAATGGGAAAAGAAAAGAATTGGAATAGAGTCTTGCAGACAGTAAATGCAGGGGCACATGTATACTCTGTTGCCTACTCACCTGATGGGAGACACATTGTCTCTGGCTCACAAGACCACACCCTGATGATATGGGATGCTCAGACTGGGGATCCAGTGGGAGAGCCCCTCACAGGTCACTCTTCTGCAATCAACTCTGTTGCCTACTCACCTAATGGAAGACATATTGTCTCTGGCTCTGGGGATACACACTTTGACTCAAGTGACAACACCCTGAGGATATGGGATGCACAGACTGGGGATCAAGTGGGAGAGCCTCTCACTGGTCACTCTTTTGCTGTCAACTCTGTTTCCTATTCACTTGATGGAAGATATATTACCTCAGGCTCAGATGATGGAACCCTGAGGATTTGGGATGCTCAAACTAGGCATCCTATTGGAAAGCCCCTTATGGGTCACTCATTTGGGGTCAAATCTGTTGCCTACTCTCCTGATGGAAGGCACATTGTCTCTGGCTCAAGGGACAACACCCTGAGGATATGGGATGCTCAGACTGACTATCCTGTGGGAAAGCCCCTTATAGGTCACTCAGATTGGGTTAGATCTGCTGCCTACTCACCTGATGGGAGGCATATTGTCTCTGGCTCATCAGACAAGACCCTGAGGATATGGGATGCTCAGACAGGGCATCCTGTGGGAGAGCCTCTCACAGGTCACTCCAATGATGTCTTTTCTGTTGCCTACTCACCTGATGGGAGGTGCATTGTCTCTGGCTCAAATGACAACACCCTGAGGATATGGGATGCTCAGACAGGGGATCCTGTGGGAGAACCCCTCACAGGTCACTCTTCTGGTGTCAATTCTGTTGCATACTCACCTGATGGGAGGCACATTGTCTCTGGCTCTGGTGACAACACCCTCAGGATTTGGAATGTCAGGTCCATTCTGTCTGGTTCTCATGCACAGCCCACTGGTAGAGTTAAGTTTACAGCTGATGGTTGGTTTAAGGATCCATCTAATGGACTCCTGCTCTGGGTGCCTCATCAATATTGTGATGGAGATGGGGCAAGACTCCTTGATATGTCCATGTTGACTCTTTCTAATAATGTCCATGCCCATTCTGTAAAGGTTGACTGGAATATGCTGTTCCAGTATAGTGGTTCATCTTGGGTTAATATCCACAAGGGCTCAGAGACTGATATTAGGCATTAGCTTTTAGTTTTGAAGTTATTACAGTTCATTGACAGTTTTCCATATGTAATGAATTAATGATTTTATGTTTGAACAAATTTATCAAAGATGTGAAGTAAATGTTAAGAAGTCTTTGTGTAAGCAAATGTTTTCTACCTTTGTAAACCACTGATCTCCACCCCAGGGAAGATTGTTGCATGTACAGCCTCAGTGTTGATGACATCAATTACTGTCAGGCCAGGCCGTCTCTGCCTTGAGGTCACTCGTGGTTGTGGTTTGGAATAAATATGCCTCTGTGTTAATTTAGCTGTGGGGGCCCCCCATGTCTGTAAGGTCTGCTGGCGTATGTAGAGAGACACTGTAATTAAGGTAATTATGATATAAGGCACGCTTGATCCTAATCCACACTCATGCAAATGCAAGATAGAAAAGTGCTCATGGCACATACTAAGTCAATAATCTATAAGTAGCCCTGCACCCCAGAAGGAGGCAGAGCAAAGTCTGGACGACCTAGGGCGATCCTGCTCGTAGGCCCATTCATCTTGGGGCCTGAGTACATCGTGAAAAAGTGAAATGGAAATTGAACCCGATCCTAGAAAAGCACAAGCAGTTTCCACCCTTACTTGCATAAGCTCGTGGTTCTTGTAAAGAAAACCATATAAGTACACATGTTTACCTACAGATGAGGCCCGCACAAGTGCAAGAAAGCATGAAGTGAGTGCTTGCCCAGCGATCTCAAGCGGACACCCTATACGGTGCACCCGCATCCAGCCAGCAGATGCCACATTACAGAGTGCATGTCCTAGGAGTAATAAATCTGCATCCATGTTGACCAGCGCTCATCAAGACAGCTTAGTTTGCAAAGCACCTGCTTCTCCATGTCCATGATGAGCGCCGGGGCTCTAGCTCCGAGTCGTGTGTCGTGCGGTCAGCATATTGTACGCACTCGGTGGCAGTGGCAGTGTCCCCAATTCACATGGTGCAAGTCTTAATTCGCTGGGTGTGTAACCTGGTGTGTGGATCGCCTGAATGCGGTATCCACGCAAGTGTCAATGTATAGCACGGTACATGTACCTTTTGTTGTTGAAACTGCTCACGCTTGTAGGCCCCCCAACGGCAAGGACGAAGGGCTGCACGTCCTCTGTAAACTGGGAACAGCTGTAAAGGAGAAAAGAAATCAGTAACTGGGGGCGGCGTGTGGTTAGAGACGATGACATAGAAATATGGTCGTAGCGGCAACGGGCACTAACAATATACCAGTGTGCTGCCCTCATCGTATACCACCATCAGTGATCAGCATGCCTCAACAAATTCGTGCAGACTGGCATCAACAAGATAATCACATCCATGACGAAGAGCCTTGCATGGACAAACAAGCACACCGCGCTGTAAAAGACCTTTTTTCTCGACCTCGAGGGGTGCGTACACTTCAATGAGTTCAAGTCAGAAAAAAACCTAGCCAATAAGATAATAAACGAGGAGAAATGTGACTTCTGAGCCTTGCGTTTTAAAATTGCTGGAGCTTATGTTTCCGGGTGAACTACGTCGATACTGTTGGCTATAGAAAGTGGCAGGAAGGGCGGAACGCACCAGGACAAGAGCAATCAGTGACGCCAAACTCCATTTTTTATCAGATCGCTAGTGCGCAATGATCCCGAGCCATTAATTATAGATAATGAGCTAATGATAGACCAGGCCGCAGATCTTGATTCTTGAACAAAGGCACTATTATGTTCAGTTTCGTCACCGCGGACTCATTGGTCTTCATATTACTCAGCGACTCGGCTAAGCATCGAAGAGATGGTTCATGTAGGAGAGAACAGTGAGGTATCGTGTTCGAAATTTTGCGGTTCTGCGATGCATACAGTCAAAGTACGTACAGGTAATGCAAAATGCCAGATCGGGAAACTGGCAGCTCGGGACAACGACAGCGACCGCAAGCAGGCAGAGAAGCTGCTTCTCCTGTAGGTGAGCACCTTAATACAAGCTATCAGAACGAATTATAACTCTTACATGCAAGCTCGTTCGTTCAGAATTGTCTCGAGCGGACTACGACTCAACTAGACGAGGGCCCATTATGGGCTAGCTGCAAAAGTGCATCTGCGCTGACAAGCACTCCGCCGTCGAGCTCATGCAACTCGGGAAGGGATGCTCAGACGGAGCAGTGTTTTCTCCACCGTTATCTCTGCTGCGCGAGATACAAGTCGAAGGGACTTTCCGTGACAGGTACGCCGAGTCTTTCCCTCTATCTCCAACCACCGTCACGACTCCATCCGCACGCAAGCCCGTCCCGTCAAATGACCGCGGTCGGAGTGCGCGCACGAAAATCGACAGTACCAGTGTGTAGAGCCACAGGTGACCAACACCGGCGACAGGCCAATCCAGGACCGTCTGTACCTTATTCCTTTTTCTTTTGGCGCCTGCATGTCATCTTGACACGCCCCGCCGACCCAGATCGGCAAGTATAACAGCTCATTCGAGACGAACGCGGCGCTCGTCATATGGGTGCCTTTCGGTCCGGATGACACGAAGACAAGTCAAACTCGCCGCTGCCGCAGGCAATAGGACCGTCTCGGGCGAAAAAACGCTGGCGTCTAGTGTCATTGGTCTCCGACGCACGGACGAGATCGTCGCGCAGTCGTACAAAGGGGGCTCGGTCACGTCTCCTAGTCTGGTGCGTTGAATATTTCGTTGGGCGCGCGAGGCGTAGGTTTCCTTACGGTCGATGATAACATCCGACGAGTTCGCTGTCGTCCGGCTGATGCGCGACACACAGGTCGAAGGGACTTCCTGTGAGAGGTAGTACAGTGAGCACACTTTATCTCTAGCACAATTCTGGTACACGATCCCAACCGCACAGAGGACGGAAACCCACCATGTCGAACGACCTCTCCTTATCATCGCCACATTGGCGTACGGATAAAACGTGCCGGGTGTCGTTTGAGGTCGGACCCGCTTCGCTTACCGTAAGCTGCCTCGTCTCCCCTTACTAAGCTTTATTTCGTCTCCGCGTATTGCAAGTAGTAGGCGTGTTTCAAATTTACTTTTTATAGGCACCCGCTTTAATAGACCGTGTAATCTAGTGTTCCTCTTGGGATGCCGGGATCTCTGGAGGTTAAGGGCGATTACTCAGGCATAGTGACAGCACAGCTGCGAAATTGACTGACCAACCACACATCAAACATTCTTGCGTGCAAAGGAAAGAAGCCAGTACAGGCTAATGCTCAGCCATGTACTCTGGGTATATCCATAGAACAGTGCTTCATTAGGTGTGCTGCCCACTCACTTTGGTTGTCCGAGTGCACCGGTGCGAAGGCAAGCAGCCACTAATTTGATGTACCTGGGAAGGTTGTCCGAGTCTGAAAAAAGTTACTGTTTTCAAAGATGGGGCGTGTGACGAGAGAAAGAGAAGATCAAAAAAGCACAAAGATCACAATCAAGGACACAGAAGGTGTTGGCGTTCCGAGAATATGAATAGCTACGAGAAGAGACAGACATCGAAGAGCAACCAGGAGAGTCGAGGGCTCAAGTGCCGCAAGCGGCAAGACAGCCACTGGCATCACGCCTTCGGGAACCGGCATCAGCGGCAGTGTGCGTCACGTGCGCGGGCGTATGCTGCAAGCTTCGACTTCAAGTTGTCGTTGTACTTTGTCTTCCGCACCGGGCTGAATGAACGCGACTATGAGGGAACAAACGAACAGCTGTCTTCAACTCCCAATGAAAGAGCAAGAAAAAGAAGAAAAACAAAGGACGAAGGTATAATAGGGCAGTCACTTTGACACGAAAGCGGGATCAGACAAGAATGGAGAGAAAACACGGAACAGAGCCACTTCGGAGCACTGACAGCTTGTTGATAAGGCAGCCGACTGGATCTCCCCCTATGCTGTTCCTTTTCCCTCGGAATGCATACAAATACTACTCCTACGCACCCGAAGCGGTCCCTTCCCCCGACCTCGCTTTCTGATCTCCCCGTTCCAAAGAGACGCAGGACTCACTCGCCCGCGATGTACGCCTCTACGTCTGTGGCACAGACACCAACACCGCGCGGGCTCAAACCCCTTCGTCTGCGCTGCTCCGCGCTCTCCCTTCCCGTTGGCGCGGCACGCTCCGCCCTGCCCCCTCCGGCTCCCCGCCCTAGGCTGCTCTACACGAACGACGGCATGCCCATCCCCGTGCACCCACTCGAGCGCACGCCCGCCTTCCTTGAGAAACGTGCGTGTCGCTCGAAGCCTTCCAGGGCTTGTGCACTCCCGGCGCGTCTCACCCGGCTCGGACGTTCGCCGCTGAACCCGCGTGTGGACCTCGATGACGAGGACGAGAGCGAGGAAGGGGAAACTTACCTTCGACTGCGCCGCCGCGGGCACGAGCCTAATATGTGTCTCCGCCGTGCAGCACTTGAGGCGCATCTTCGCGCAACACCTGCTGGCCGTGCGGACCTCGCAACGTATGGTCGTGTGATGCTCTCGCGCCGTCTTGGCGTCGAGGCTGACATTAATACGATGGAGGAAGGAAGAGAGGGAGAAATGGTACGGACGAGAACGCGAGCGGGCGTACAGGATGCACGGAGCGCCACGCGCGAGCTTGAGCGGCTTGTCTGTGGTGAGGACGATGATGTCGACATGGATGTCGACGTCGAATCAGACGGCAAGACGGGCGCGATGATGGAGTTAATCAGGTTTGACAGCGACCAGGATGCAGAGGGCGAAGATGACTCGAAAGTTATCGTTGCCGATATCGAGATGCACGAACCCGCACCCCCATTCCCGGTTCTCCCTCCTGCTCAACCAATCACTGTCCCGACGAACCCCCGACGCCCGTCCATCCGTACCCGGAGCTTCACAACGCCCTCACCACGTCCGCGTACCCGCCCATACCTCCCACGTCGTACCCGCACACAACCATGGCCGCTGTCGCCTACGGCTGGACGAGTCGCCTTCCCCAGCATGGCCCCACTCCCCTACGCGCTCGCCTTACCCAGTTGGCATACCACCTACATCAGCACAGGACATGCTGTACCTAGGTCCGTGTCTACGACACAGGTGATTCCGCACTCGGTATGCATGTACGCATAATCCGGCCCTTACTTCCTCGCTGTACGTCTTTTTTTTAAATTCGATTATGCACACAACGCTGACTGAACTTCTTCTTTTTCTTCTTCAGCTATCTAGACGTCCGCACACGTCCGCCCGTGGGTTTCGTGCTATCCCCTGACCTGACCACATTTGAAATTGTGTACCCTATTCTTCGCACCTTCGCCTTCATCTTCTGCCCCTCGTCCCGCGTCTTCGCCCCTCAATCCCTTACTCCTTCGTTCTCGCACTTCATTCCCCATACATCTTCCGCCTCCGACGCATCGTAGAGGTGACGTCGCGTACCGACGTTGATGTTGATGTTGGCGCCGGTCCTGGCGCCGACGCCGATGCTAACACTGATGCTGATGCTGATGTCGATGTTGATGCAGGCCATCAGCAACCCCTGCTCCGTCTGGGCACACCCGCGCTTCTGCGCATTCTCACCTCCGGACGGTCACACGCGCCGGTGATGGTCTCTCCTTTCTTTTTTTTCGCTTTCGTTTTTCTCTTTTCGCTCGTTTTTGTGTTTGTTCGCTTTCGTTGTTCGCCCTTTGTCTCCCCTCTTGGTTTCCATCAATCTCGCCTCGCCTCCATCGCACTCATCTTGTACACGTATCCACACTCACGACGCTCCTCCCCCGGATCTTCTTTCTGTCCTCCTTCCGGCTCTCTTTCTCACTCTCTCGCCGGGGTTTCAATGATCATCTCAGGGATGGGTAATTAGCTCACGCCGGCCATGAAGCACCCCCGGTCCCTCCTCTCATCTTATAATACGCTGTACCATTTTGTCAGGTTCTTTTTACACGTACGCCTCCTCATATAAGTTCCATTGTTTCGATCCTTCGTCGACTCCTCCAAGATAAGTTCTTAACGGGTGAATAATCGACCGACTGAGCGTACAAAAATGGTCGGATGGACGGACGAATGGTAAATATCACCGAGCGTACTAAGCCTTACAGAGCACAGGGCGAACGAATCAAATCAAGGCCGCCGCTTACACTTTAATCAAAAGAACTGTTCTGGTGTTCAAGTCGAAGTGTAGGTGCAGCTTCAATAACATCCGCACGGAAATACCCGAACCAAGAAGCCTCTCATCATAATATTAAAAGCGGCAGTGATAATGTACAGCGGCATGGCGCAGTGGTTTAGCGCGCAAGGCTCATAACCTTGAGGTCACTGGATCGATACCAGTTGTCGCTATTATGCATCTCTTTGTTTTTCCCCCTTTTTTTATTTTACTTTTATTTGTGCGCTATCGTTATCGTTATCGTTATCGTTATCGTTATCTGCTATAGAACTTACGAAAGGTCGACCGATACTATTTGTTACTTACAGTAAGTCGGACAGCGGCTGCTTATTAGCCTTTGCTGGTCCTAACCGCACTGTAATCGATTACGATCCTCGATTCCTTAATAGTGTTCCTTCTCCTGAACTTTCAAGTCATCGAGCGTCCCAAACCACGTCCCGACACTCGGGATTATTAGGACACTAATATGATTCCAAATCATCGCGAAGATAATACATTTTGCTCAGATAGGAGCTCCCGGGCAAATTCGAGCGACAGGCCGGGCTTGGAAGATACAGGTACAAGTACGAAAGAACATGGTGTCTATTATTACATGGCTGAGAAAGAAATGGATGAAAGAAATCCGAGAAGTCGTGAATCGTAAATTGTAAATCGTGATCGGGGTCGTGTAATCAATCATATAGCGTGACGTCTTTTAAATCTAGAACTCCAAATCCACATGCGCGGTTCTAAATCGCCAACTTCAACTCTTAACGCCATCTAAACTTCCAGCGAGACGGCCTGGGCGGAAGAAGCAGCCAATTGCCGGAGTGGCGAGGGCCCAGGACCACCCGCGGGTCGCTTCCTGAAATCGTCGTACCGCGTACGGTCGAGCTTCCGCAGCAGCATGGCGCGGCGCGCCATGACGCCGGGGACATGTGGTGGGAAGAGGAGGAGCGGGAGCGTCATTAGACGCGTCGTTTTGGCGGGGTCGACCGTCGTCATCCAATCCTCTGAGTCGCCAGACGCGGATGTACGGACGAGGACTTGCTTGACGCGCGTGCCGAAGACGAGCAGCGGTGTGTGTGTAGGCGGGGGAATGGGCCCGCGAAGAGTTTCGAAGTTGACGAATTGGGAACGGGAGGGTAGGCGCGTGGGTCGGCGGGGCGTGTCCCAATAGAGTCCTCGCTTTCCGTTTCGCTCGATCACGTAGACTTGGATCCCGCTGTTGATAGACGGGGGTGGACTTTTGCATGGGGCTTGTAGTGGGCGGACGTCAGACTAGTCAAGGGTGGAGGAATGTGGTTGTGCCACTTACTGGTGGGCGCGTGCTCTGAAGACTTCAAGTTCACGCACGTGAATTCCGCCTTATGTGTATGCTTCTCCTTCTCGGACAGCTCTTCTCCCTCCGTAGCTTTCACCAGAGCGGGTACGGGCGCATTTCCGAGGGCCAGAACGTCGACATTCACGTCCTCGTCCCACACGCGCGCGCCGTGCCTCTTCCTCGAGAGATGTTTCTCGTCGACTTGCTCGGTTGTAGATATCTGCGAAAGACCGATCAGCCCCCCCGAACGGACAATGTACACAGGCGCGTGGACGTACCATGTGTGCGGAGGTGTCAGCGACGGCCGCGCGGAAGACAGACTCGGAGATGGTGCGCAGCAAGGCGGACGCGATGTGCAAGACGGAGACGGCCCTCATATTGGCTACCAACGGGGACATTTAACAGTGTTTGAAGCGGGGGTGGCTGTGGTTGCAGCAAAGGTTGACAAAACGCAAGCCACTTTAGACGTGCTCACGCGTGGCTGCAGAACGTGGCCGATCGATCAAAGTGGCTTGGAGTTGGGGCCGTGGTCGTGCTGGGTAGCTCCGGCCGAGGGCGGAAGGTCCACTCCGCTGTTTTATAGAGAAGCCTTGAGCATGCCGTGCAAAGGGCTCACTACCCCCTATCGGGGGCTCAAAGCGGTAGGAAATTTGACGATGACGCTTACGATTGAACATGAGCTTGAGCGCCGCTTATCCACCGACGGACGCTCTATCGTCGCCGACTTTGGTCTTGTGTTACATACAGCCTGGAATGCGGCCAGAGAGTTTTCAAAGGTGTTCTGCGGTCTGTCATGGCCGGTTCCAACTTCTGTGACGAACAATGAGGCTGCCAGGAATTGGCTCGGTTTAGCAGGACAGCACTTTTCGGTTCGAGTCGTGAGGAGTCAGAGTGGATTACTGGAGTGTCGGAGGTTTACCGAGCGGGAGCCTTGCAGTTGCTGGCTGGCTGGCGCGGCGGCGGCGTTGTACTGACGGTTAGCAGTACGGAGACACCCGTCGGCGTCGCTGCCAATCACAACTCTCTTTTATTTACGCGAAGTATAAGGCACAAAATTTAGACTCGCAATTGTAGTTTCTTCTAATCGGGTACTCCAGATTAAATACCGTGTTCAAATCTTCAAAAGAAAAGCGGTAGCTTTCCTGAAGTTTCGTCTGCATGGACGATTCCCATTGCTCTCGCGCACGACCTCCCAGGCCGAGACGAGCTTTTCATTTGTCCTCCGTTGACTCCAACGGATGCAATTCTGCATTCAAAAGATCAAACTATTTCGAATACAAAGCCTGGCACGGGACCGAGCACACTACACACGCGTGTCTTCGCGAAACAGTAATAAAACTCATACAACATTTAATCAAGCCAAATAAAGACAGCAACAGCACCCAGCACCTCAAAATCGGAACCAAGAGGATTCAAAACAAGTTATACACCCTCGCCAGCGGGAGCCGCTCCGCAGGCTGAATGTCCATCACCACCCCATCCGCCGTGACCTCATAACTCTCCGGGTCTACGCGCATCCGCGGCGTGCGGTTGTTCCACTTCATATCGCTCTTCCGCACCGTCCGGCACCCGCGCACCGCCTCTGCGCGCTTGCGCGTGCCGTACCCCGCGATCGTCCCGTTGTCGAGAGATATTTGCGAGACGAACACGACGGAGTTGAGTGCGGCGCTGAGTGGTTGTGCGCCCCACATCTCGCGCCCGTAGACGGGTTGGACGGTTGGGATTGATCCATTGGCGTCGCCCATCTGCCGGGGTAAGGGAGGTCAGCGTTTATGTTATAAGTCAGGAGCGGGAAACGAACCTGCGCCCAGGCGATGACGCCGGACTTGAGGACAAGCTCTGGCTTCGCACCGAAGTTCTCGGGTTTCCATAGTACAAGATCAGCGAGCTGGCCAACAGCGATAGAGCCAACAACATGGCTGAATCCATGTGTAATTGCCCTAATACACCCAAAAAATCAGTACCCTTACTTTTTACCAGAGCACACGCAATCCTCACGGGTTAATTGTGTACTTCGAGATGTACCGCTTCACACGGCCATTATCCCGACCATCGACGTCACCGAGTTCCTCCAGTGGGCCCCGCAGTTCACGCATCTTGCTTGCCGTGCGCCACGTCCGACTGACGACCTCGCCAACGCGGCCCATCGCCTGCGAGTCGGATGAGATCATCGAGATTGCGCCGATGTCGTGTAGGACATCTTCTGCTGCGACTGTCTCCGCGCGGATGCGAGATTCTGCGAAGGATAGGTCTTCTGGGATCGATTTGTCAAGGTGGTGACAGACCATGAGCATCTGAGCGTTAAGTGAGTGAACGAAGGGTGAGAGCAAGGGAAAAGAGCGGAGGGAGCCTACGTCTAGGTGTTCGTCGAGTGTATTGTTTGTATATGGTCTGGTCGGGTTTGTAGATGATGGAAGAACGTTGTCGAGTTCGCAGACAACGATGATATCAGGTGCATGCCCACCCCCTACAATGCAATTATCCGTTAGAGCTCTCCGTAATATTGCATGTCGCCGACTCACCTGCACCCTCGGTGTGGTAGGTATGGATCGTCCGCTCGCCAAAGGCGGTAATGGTGCCTGCAAATATGTCAGTAAGGTGGGTGTATGCGTCAAATTTGACGTACTTTCAACAAAACCGCTCTCATTTAACGTGTCCGTGTGGATATTTACCTGCGGGTGGGTAAGCATAATTGTTATTAAAACGAGGAAAGCATGCATACTTGTACATCGTATTTGTCGCCAATGTCGAGACAGTTTTTGATAGCGGCAGGCGTCGAGCCCCAATCCTGAAAAAAATGCTTTGTCAGAAACCACAATAAACGCCGTACAACGCATCCGTCTTCACCTCATGAAGCTTGAGCCCCGCCGCACCTGCCATAACAATATCCTCCAGAGCGTTCGGTCCCGAATCATTCCCCTTGCCCGTAAACGCAAAATTCATAGGCAGCCCATCCGTCGCCGAGATCATCAAGCGCATATCCCACGGGCTAGGCGTACACGTCGTCGCGTTCGTTCCCGCGCTCGGACCAGTCCCGCCTCCGATTACCGTCGTAGTGCCCGCCGCGAGCGCCTCGCGCACTTGCTGTGGACAGATGTAGTGCACGTGCGCGTCTATGGCGCTAGCTGTTACGACCAGTTTTTCGCCGGCGATGACTTCTGTGCAGGCGCCGATGACGAGGTCGGGAGAAACGCCGTCCATGATGTCTGGGTTCCCGGCTTTGCCGATCCCTTGGATACGGCCGTCCTTGACACCAATGTCTGCCTGAAGGGATAGAATGATGAGAAAAGACACAGAAATAATCATGGTGCAGAAGGCGCACTTTATAGATACCAGACCAATCGACGATAAGGCAG
The DNA here is from genome assembly GCA_024195185.1 of Coniferiporia weirii. NCBI lineage: Eukaryota > Fungi > Basidiomycota > Agaricomycetes > Hymenochaetales > Hymenochaetaceae > Coniferiporia > Coniferiporia weirii. The sequence continues at coordinate 30,151 of JAKOPK010000259.1, forward strand.
TTCGTAATAACTAGATCGACTGTCTCAGAAGCGTGCCGGTTTGTTGCTTGGCCCATGCCTTCGCGAATGCTTTTCCCTGTATGTCTTGTTCAGCGGAAGTCTTTCTCACTTCATGGGATTGCACTCGCCTCCGCCGAATTTTACTTCGTCTCCGTAAACAGTCTGTGGCCCGTGTAAAATGGCAAAACACGAAGGGAAAAGAGTCTAAGCACGCACCAGATCCTTCTCGACCTCTATCCACAACGCCGTATCTCCAAGCCGAACCTTATCGCCGACCGTAGGGCCGAACATCGAAGCATACGCTTCACGCGACATCGCCGTGTCCAACGAAACCTCCAGCGCACCAGGCTCGGGGACATGTCCGAACCCTTTCTGCACGAGCGCGGCAATGATCTCATCCGTACGCTGGAGATCAACGACACCAGATGCCAGCGCGTTTCCGCCCGAGATAATCCTGTTACCCGCGATAGCTACGAGCTTGACTGTCTTCGTGTCGCCCGGTTCGAAACGTACGGCTGTCCCCGCTGGGATGTCTAGACGGCACCCGTACGCCCGACCGCGATCGAAGGCGAGTGCCGCGTTCGTCTCGATGAAGTGGTAGTGTGAGCCAATCTGGGTGGGGCGGCGCAGCGTGTCACGGCAGTCTGGCGCATAGAGCGATAAGACACGGACGGACCTGGACGGGCCTGTCGCCGTTATTGGTCACTCGCAGCTCGACGCGCTGTCTTCCTTGGTTGATTGTGATGCGCTCTTTTCTGACGATCACCGCCCCCGGCGCATTCTCGCGCGCGTACTCCGACGCGTCGATGATAGGGAAGAGGTCATTCGACGGGATAGGCAGGAAGGAACCGTATAGCGCTTCCTCAAGATTTCCATCCTGAGTACAGATAGGATCATGTACGGTGACCAAGAATACGCTGAAATAAAGGATAACGACACGGTGAGGTTATCGCACCCGTAGAAACTCGTAGATAGAGAATAGACCCGGCGTACCCGTCATGGAAAGTCCCTTCGACTTGTATCTCGTGTAGAAGCGGAACAACGGATGGGAGAACATGTCTCTGCCCGAGAATTCCCTTCCCAAGCTGCATGAGCTCGGCGACGGAGTGTTTTCCATCGCGGATGCGCTCCTGTAGCTGGGCCGCAATGAGAGCTGTGGCCTCCGTCTGGTTGAGTCGCAGTCCACGCGCGAGGCGCTTCTGTGCGAGCGAGCCCGCCTGTGGAAGTCTGTGTTCAATTTGAGAGCTAATGTGGGCCCGTTCGAGATATTTACCTGATGAAGGAGTAGTTTCTCCTGTTCTCGGGGAAGGATGCGCATTTTTGTGGTCGTGGTATTGAGCCGAGCCGAGCTGGTTACCAAATCTGGCGTTTATACAACTTGTACTCCAACCACATCCATCGCAGAACCGCAAAACTCTGGGAAGCAGCAGGATGTTTTCTCACAGGAACCATCTCTTCCACAGACGGCCATATCGATGCATAAAAAGAAGACTGCCGCATTCACGGCGACGAGACTGACGGCGACGGTGTTCAAAATCGTCGAGTATGACGACATTTATGCGGAGCACCCTTTTATCTATGTGAAGGTTCTCCCCGACGTTGTGCTACTTGTCGACACCGGGTGTGGCGGCGTGTCGGACGACACAGATGTCGATGTGACAAGTCTGCGCGAGTTCGTAGAAACATGGCCAATCGCTGATAACGGTGGCTCGCCGCTCAACGCGGGCGGCGCTCGCAAGTACATCGTCGTGTGCACTCATTGCCACTACGACCACATCCGTACGTCGTCGCCTTTACTTGATTTTCACCCTTCGGTTTTATCATTCCGTTTCTCATTTACAGTTGCACTGGAGCAATTCGCGGGGGACGCGCAGATCCTCGCTTCCGCACACAGCCCTTCGTTCCTTTCGCCAGAGAATTTGCCACAGAACACACAATGCCGGCGCCTGAAGATACCTGTGCCGCGCTACACGCCTACACTCGTTGCGCACAAAGCGCTAATTGGGAACACGGGGGTCCAAGTGCTTCACACGCCAGGTCACACTCCCGATGAACTTGCGCTGTGGGATGCCGCGGAGCGTATGCTGTATGTCGGCGATACAATATACGAGTGGGAGCCCGTGCTCTTCCCATTGGAAGGCGATATCGTGCGCTGGTTCGACAGCATGGATTATCTCATTGCGTTCGTACGCGACGCAAACTCGGGCGCTAAGGCGGTACTGATCAACGCGGGGCACGACACGAGCATGGTTGATGCGCTGGATGTGTTGCTCGAGGGACGGGCGTTCATAATGGACGTGTTGCGGGGAGCAGAGCGTGTGAAGGAGCGCAGGACGGTAGATGGGGTGAAGCTGGTGTCGTACGCACAGGCGGACGGGCGGTTCAGCCTGCGATGTCCCGAGAAGCTGGTCGCGGATGCGCGCGAGAGGATGGACATACCCCGCGCATATTGACCATGTCTCAGAAACAAAATAAGGGGTGATTTTCCTGCAATCCTCTCGATGTATTAAACACGCATGCCAGGTATTTCTAAAGGTCCAGTACGTACGGGGCTTGGGGTTCGATCGTCACAACACTGATCAATGATGTAATTGTTTTCTGTTATGGAGGCTCTTTCTGGCACGCGCGTGAATAATCAGGTCTCTCTTTCTGGAATACCGTTAATAGAACACAAACACAGTGCACAGGTTTGTTTTGTGAGTCAATCATCCCTATTCATCGTCGTAAATGTACGGCTTTTCCTTCCATTATTGATGGTACAACAGGCCTTCTGGCTACCATGCGTTCCGGCCCGGACGTTTTCAAAGTTCCTCCTATCGTCGGCTTCAACATATCGGTCGTACCGGTGCAATCGAGAGTGGATAGGCCGTCTACAGAAATCGGGCTTGGGCTGAGTGTACGCTGCACGTAGATCGCTCGATATAGCTCGGTATGTGGGCGAGAGTCTAACGCACATCCAGGACTTACAGATGTAGGTGCTTTACACGCTGGGTCTCACTCGCACTTTTAACAAGTTCACAGTCTGGGACGTAGCAAAATGCACACTGTGCGTTGGTGACATTCTTTATGGGTCACCCCGATGTCCGTCGAGGGCACAGCGATACAGGTGCTTATTATGCTAGGACCACCTGACGGACCTGCACCCCGAGAGATGTCGTGCGTGGCAACACAATTGATATACAAGTGGGAACTGGTGCTTTCTCTCAACCAGAGGATGGCGCCATCATGTGCTACGCACGCTCAACGGGCATGACCTGATTCTCTCATTGCACTCATGTGCAACACAAATACAGGAGCTACTGAAGCAGTGCCGTTCAATGCAAGTGGTACCAAGACACAGGCGAAATAATGGTCGGCTGGTGACATACAGTACGTATAAATGAGCAGGTGGTTTTCAGTATACAATGCCCAATTCATGAGGCTGCTGGTGGACGTGTGCAGGTCCTGAGTGTTGGAATTCAGCAATTCGCGGCGCTAGCGAATGCACTCCATAGTCAACAAGTTTATCATGTAACCAGTAGATAATCGCGCAAGAGAACTCTTGCGCACATACAGACAGTAAAAACACTACGAAAAAATATTTCGAACTCCGACGGCCAACTTGGCATCGAGCTCGAACTTCAACACCGAGTCTATACTTACCCTACCTTACCTAAATACACAGAATTTGTCCTTAAAACAATACAGTTTTTTGCCCATGTCTGAGGCCACATATGATGTGCTTCATATTCCAACATTAGCAATAGTAGTAGAGAAAACATTTACTTACAAAAGATTTTTTCTTAGTCTTTACTGTGCTCCATAAGTACTACAAAAATCCTTAGATTGCATTAGTTCTTGTGGATATAAGGTGCAAACTCCTGAGGTGCATGTAAAAAAGACTAATGTGTAATTTAGAAGAAGAAAAGACAAAATCCATACTATAAGTTCAGATGATTGACAACTCTGGGCTAAATTCATTTTATTGAGAAAGGAAGAGTACTGGTTAAATAATAGGAAAACCCATCAGTAGTGTGTAATGGTTTAAAAACAATAGGCTAATGGCTAACAAACAATCTTTGAGTCCTTATCAATATTAACCCAAGATGTGCCACTATACTTAAGCAACATGCTCCAGTCAACCCTTACAGGACAGGCTTGGGCATTATAGGGAAGACACATTTTGGACATATCAAGGAGTCTTGACCCATTTCCATCACAGTATTGATGAGGCACCCAGAACAAGAGTCCACCAGATGGATCCTTGAACCAGCCACCAGCTGTAAATATAATCCCATTTGTTGGCTTTCCATGGGAACTGGATGAAAATGACTCTAAGTTCCAGATCCTTAGGGTGTTGTCATCTGAGCCAGAGACAATGTGCCTCCCATCAGGTGAGTAGGCAACAGAGAAGACAGGTTCAGAGTGATATGTGAGGGGTTCTCCCACAGGATCCCCAGTCTGAGCATCCCATATCCTCAAGGTGCTGTCACCTGAGCCAGAGACAATGTGCCTCCCATCAGGTGAGTAGGCAACAGACAATACAGCATTGGAGTGACCTGTGAGGGGTTCTTCCACAGGATTCCCAGTCTGAGCATCCCATATCCTCAGGGTGTTGTCACTTGATCCAGAGATAATGTTCCTTGCATCAGGTGAATAGGCAACAGAGAAGATATGAGATAAGTGACCTGTGAGGGGCTCTCCCACAAGTTCCCCAGTTTGAGCATCCCATATCCTCAGGGTCTTGTCACTTGAGCCAGAGACAATGTGCCTCCCATCAGGTGAGTAGGCAACAGACAAGACTTGAGATGAGTGACCTGTGAGAGGCTCTCCCACAGGATCCCCAGTCTGAGCATCCCATATCCTAAGGGTGTTGTCATTTGAGCCAGAGACAATCTGTCTGCCATCAGGTGTGTTAAGTTCAGAGGCTCGAAGAGGGTTCCGGGTTGCAGAGACGTCGTAGCCGGAGTCGGTGGTGGATCTGAATGATATGAACAATGAAGATGGTTACGACGATGTACTTAGAGAGTCGCATACGATAGGTGTGCCGGTAGAGAGTCGGGTTATGATGGAGGGCACACTGGGCTCGAGGGTGAGCAAATGAGCTTGTGAGAACAAAGAGCATAAGCTTAAGGCTATATGCTCGACGGGGTACAGCTTATATAGACCTATGGAATGTAGTGGAATAGTATGGAATGGTGTCTGGGTGATATGCAGTAGAACATGGGGGAAGCACATGGAAGGGAATGACTGAGCATGGTACATGATCAGTAAGCGCAACAAGGTCATGGAATGTACTAGAGGCATATGGGGATAGGAGTCGGTGGAGAGTGCAAGGAAAAATGTAACACTGCCTCTCCATTAGCCTCGACAAATCACCGAATTTGTTATTTTATAAGAAAAAAAGAAGGAAGGAGGGTGGCGGAGTTGGTCGAAGGGAGAGGAAAAGCTTACGGGCTTGAAGGAAAAGATGGCAAGCACAGGGAGTAGGGAGAACGGCGAGGTGAGAGAGGTAAAGGATGAGAAGAAAAGAAAGAGAGAAAGACGGAATTAAACGGCTGTAAGGTAAGACGACATGGGACTTCGTATCAGAGTGCAGGTCAGGAGGTGTAATACACGGTGACATGGGGGGGTGTATTGAAGAATTGCAAACCCATCGCCATACCTAGCTCGAACCCATATAAACTAAAAAACGAGAAGGGTTGAGGAATGGGTTATAGAAGTCCATCTACATGCAATCTGTGAGTCATAGTATCCCAATAGGGTCAAATAAAGACCAATAATGCCGAGTAGTTGGGACAGCGGGTATAGAAGGGGTTTTACACACTACTGAGTCGATTCTGGGTGTTTAAATTGTTGGAAAAAGTGGGTGCGGAGAAATAGAGAGGTGGGCGCGAATAGGAAAGAATAAATGAATTGTGCACTAATTGGGCCTTTTAAGGTCATGCCCAGGAGTAGTTAGTTTATGGTTGTTAGGAATTGATGTATAAGCTTGCCTATAAGCTTAGACAGCGCCGACAACCACCGATACAAGAAGGGACTCCAACGGACAACATGCAACGAGCATTCTCTATGGGGACTTCGGAAGTAACCAGAAAACCAGGACTTCTTGGGGTAATGCCAATCATACCCCCCAAGTGACCGATAAAGACTCTCGAGACATCACACCTTTGTCTTCAATGCCGAATTGCATACAACCAATCATGGGAAGCATTTCATGCGGTAATGACTGAATGCTTTTATATGGCGGGCTACACGAACTGCCAGATAACCACTGATCATATGGTGGACCTGATTGGCGACGGCGACGAGGTCAGGGTGACACACACGATAACAATGTTTATCTTTGATGTTCAAGAGTTTTTACACAACGTCCATGTCCAGACAGTGGTGAACCCGCACATACATAACATGGAATGCAAGATGCGAGCAGTCTCAGGATCCTTCCCATATCAGATGTTGCAGGACAACACATTCATCAGTAATGCACACCGCTTACACACCAAGATAATAACCCTCTTCGAGAATCTATCAACAAAGGGGACAATGACCGCCGACCAACAGATTGGCAGCTTCAACCAATTCATTATAACCTTATGGTTATCCGACAGACCGCCACCGGCACCACCAGAAGGATTCAAATGAACGATTGCGAGGATCAATCATATTGAACAGGTACCTGATGACGTGATTGATGACAGAACGCCTGTGGCACTGCATCCGCCTATGGATCTATAGCCGACATTGAATTACTCGATTAAGCCAACGATCGGCAGGAACCGATACGCTTATGCGAGCCAGCCACAAAGGCTAATATTAACTTATCAAGAGGACGACATGGAAGGAACCAGACGAACAGCCAACGATACAACACGACAACTACCGAACGACAAATCATCAACAGGACATCGTGAACTCATCAAGCTGTATGGCAGCAGTCATCTCTATGGTGGAGTGTAAGGACTGGAGCAGCGATATGTCAACGATGACATAGGTGCACTGGCCTATGATGCGTTGGAGCACATATAATCCACAGTGACGACCCCGATGGAGTCGGGGTGGAGCTCGATGAGCTCAGTGGTGCTAGTGGAGCACCGACGGCCAATTGTAGATAGTAATTCTTATATGATCACCTTATGGTGTCATTGCACTGGTACACAGCTCCAAGTCACTGGAGCAAGTGGAGCAGTGAGAGGCTCTATGAGCTCATAGTGCAGAGCATTGTGGAGTGTCCACTGTGGAGCATATTCAAGCGGAGCTTCTCCCTCATGTATATAAGGAGGGCCTAGGCCAGCCTAGACCCCCAGTTTAATTCACCTACATCATCTCCCAGCCTTCTCCTGAGAGAAGTACCAACAACTACCAAACTAAGCTTGACTCAATCACACGCCTCATCTCTAACTCGACTACTTGTTCCAAAGGTTAACCACAGTTACCCCTTGGTCCTAACAATGGTCATTTCGGACTGGGTCGTCGCTCAGCTAGAGTGGTCCTGGGCCTCGGGGTCGTTCTCGTCCCCGTCCATGTCCTCGACTTCTTGCACAAATGCGGGTCCTCCAAAGTCGGTGTGAAGCCATATTGCTGCGGTTGTGGGATGGGGTCACCATACTGGTTGGTGGTCATCGTTGACGTAGACACTCCATCTCACTCCATCGGGTCCCCAGTGGGAGTTGGTGAGTGGGAGTTGCTGCGTAGGTGTCAGGACTGTTTGGGCATAGGCGGGGAGGGGAGTACCCGTGGAGGAGGGTGATGGGATGGGTGACGTCGGCGATGGTTGGACAGGGAGCGGCGGTTGTTGGGTGGGGTGGAGAGGACAGTTGCAGTAGTGGTGACCGGGGGTGGAGACATTGCAACCCGAACAAATATATTCGGCACAGTCGAGGGTGTTGTGGTTGCGGGAGTTGCATGTGTTGCAGTGTCGTGTGGTGGGAGGGTGATGTCGGCGGGTGAAGGTGGGTCTGGGGCGGTGTTCGATGTGGACCACGAGCTCGTTGGGTTCGCCACTGGGGTTAATGGTGGCTGTGTCGAAGGTGGTTGTTGGGGCTGTCAGGGAAGAGGGTCGTGTTGGGATGGGGGGGGGTCGGTGGGTTGTGGACGACTGGTACGAGGTGGGCATGCGGGTGGAGGTGCATGATGGCAGTGTGGACATCCTCGATGATGAGCGTGCAGTACACTGCATCCCGAAAGAGGGTCAGTTCGGTCTGGATGCGGTTTAACTGCTCATCTAATTCGGAGGCCCATTCTTGCATGTGCCAGATGGAGGTCTGGAGGTTTTCAGCAAACAGGAGGTTGTTTCTGCTCATGTTGACCAGGTTGAGGTGGGGGTGTTGTCAGAGGGCCCGGTCTACCTCGGCGTGGAGGGCAGCTTGGGGGAGGATATGTTGGAGGAGTGTGTGGGGGGATAGGGTCATTCTTGACCAGGTCCCATGGGGGTTCCCCCAAGAAGAGCGGGTTGCGGAAGCTGGTGCCGGGGTCGGGGGCGGGGTAGAGGAGTGGCAGTGTCGACGGGCGCGTGGGGCCAAGCGTGGGGTACAGTTGTTGGACATTTGCGAGTCGGGAGTGGTACTGACCATGGGTGGTGTGGTGGTTGGTCTGTCAGAGGTGGGCTTGGGGATTGATGTACCCATAGTTGAGGCGGTTGGTGGTGGTGTTGACAGTGGAGCAGCGGGTGGGAAAGAAGCAGTAGACAATGGATATGAGAATAAGAAGTCCTCCAGGTATGACGATAGCCAGATACCAGAGGTGGTGATTGGTGTTGATGTAGAGGGTGGGTCGGGTGGTGAGGTTTGAGTTTGGGCGTGTTGGTGGGGGGGACATTCAGTTGGGGGAGTAGTCATGTAGTGGGTTTTGCTGGGGATCGATCTATAGGTTTTTGTTGTTTTTATATGTTTTAAGGGTGTTCTTGGCATGTGATAGGGTGGTCTTGGGTAGCCATTGGTTTTCGGAAGAAGGGTACCCAGTCCATTTGACTAAGAATCGGCGTCGGTTACCATTACCTTTGTGGGAAATGATGGCTTTGATTTCAAATTCCTGATGACCTTCGATGTGGTCAGGAGGTGGTTGAGTGAATGGTGGTCCGTGGGTGTCGGTTTCGGTGTAAGCGGATAGAAGGGAGGCGTGGAATACAGGGTGTATTTTCCATGCCGGTGGGAGTTTGAGTTGGTAATTGAGGGGGGACAATACTTGGATGATGGGAAAGGGGCCCTCTCGTTTAGGGGCTAATTTACGGGATCTATTAGGGAAGTGTAAATTAGTGGCTTCTAGCCATACTTTGTCACCAAGTTTGAATGGTTGGAAGCCACGGGCGCTGTGTTGCGCCATATGGGTGTGGGCTAGGTCATGTGCTGCAAGCACTTCTTTCCATATTGAGGACAATAGTTGCAGATGGAGGGCGAGAGAGGGGATGTCAGTGTCTTCTATTACTGGTGGGATTGGAATTGGGTCATATCCGAGGATAATGTTGAATGGTGAAGTTTTGGTGACTGAATGGGCTTGTATGTTGTGTGAGAATTCGAGGTCGGTGAGTGAGTCAGACCAGGTGTGTGGGGAGGTTCCGCAGTAGATTCGAAGGTAAGCTTCAACTTCTTGGTTCATGTGTTCTGTTTGGCCATCAGTTTGGGGGTGGTAGGTGGTGGATAATTTTGATTTGATGCCTAGGTGTGAGCATAGGGTTTGAAAGACTTGGGAGGCAAATTGGGGTCCTCTGTTGGAGATGATGCGTCTAGGTAGGCCAAAGCGTTTGTATACGTAGTCATGGTAGAGTTTGGCCGTGCCGAGGGCGTCGAGAGTTTTAGTGCATGGGATAAGGACGATTCCTTTAGAAGAATCATGATCAACGACAACCATGATGGAATTGTAGTTGTGTGACAGGGGAAGGTCGGTTATGAAGTCCATTGGTAGGAGTGGTGGTTTAGTGGGGTGCGTGTTGATTTTCATTTGTTGGCAAAGAGCGCATCCTCTGATATAATTTTTGATGAAGATGGTGAGTGTTAAGCTCAAAGGTTCGAGGATCGCTCCGGGTTGCAGATACGTCATAGACGAAGTTGGTGGTAAGTCTGGATAAGGTGTATGATGAAGATAGTGACGACAATGTACTTGGAGAGACGCATACGATAGGCGTGCCGGTAGAGAGTCGGGTTACAACAGAGGGCACGCTGGGCTCGGGGGTGAGCAAATGAGCTTGTAAGAACAAAGAGCATAAGCTTAGGGCTGTATGCTCGACGAAGTACAGCTTAT
>JAKOPK010000260.1:0-40151 GCA_024195185.1 Coniferiporia weirii
GCAACAGGTCATGGAACGTACTAGAAGCCTATGGGGTTGGGAGTCTGTGGAGCGGGTGTAAGGAAAAATGTAACACTAGGTTGGCTTTTCCCCTTCCTTCGCCACACTACTGCCTTCACCCGTGCCTTTCTCCACAACCCCCTCCTTCCCCCTCCTCTTCCTGACCGCTTCCACCCCCCTTAGTTACCGCTCCCTGTTCGTGCCACTACCGCAATTGCCGACCCCAGAACCATCTACCATGACTAGATCCCTTCTTACACCCCTCTACATGCATTTACTACCCTAGACTTAGTTCGATTGGGTGACCGCGTCTTGTACTTATACTATAGCAGTATACAAATTGAGAATCAAAAAAAAAAAAAAAAAAATTCCACACACGTGCAAAATCTTCAATCGTGCCAGTGTCGAGACTCGTGGGAATAAATATCATGGAGGATTATGCAATGTGTTATTGCGAGTGAGGCTTCTTTCTTCAATCAGAGGTTCCACTGCTACTTTCACATTAGTTACGACCTCGAACGATCGAAAGAAGTACAGCCACTTATTCAAGCATCTTCCGCGGGAATGCTCTGGCGCCGTGCTCATCATGATTCTAACGAAATCAGCAAGCAGTGACACCATGGCACGGTCATTCCGAATCAGGTCACCATTTTAAGCTGCCGGTCATTCAAAATGGAAATATCGTTGTTAAGCTGGCCAGTACAGCTGTTTAATGGGCTCTTAGCACTCATTACCTCAGCGACAAAACATAGAAAAACGCCCAAATGCATTTTTACCATGCTTCTTGATCAGCGGCATTGTTAGATTCCTGCCAACCCTCCGCGATGAACGGAGAATTGATGCACAATCAGAGTTAGTAACCGTGAACTTCCTGGACACCATCGTCTCCGATTCTGATGCTCTTGATCCTTCCGGAACAGATCTTTTTTTGAACTCTCAATGATGCACAGTCCATTTCTTTCAATTGGTTTTGATGCAGAAGGCCTCTGCTTCTCTACTTCAATGCTACCTGTCAGCGCGGCCGTGTCGGTTCTTGACACTTCCTGGGAAACACCTCCATGTTTCAATGCCAAGTGGGAGCGCATATAAAGTAGCCTAGTCTGGTTCATTCCTTAAGAACCTGGTATCCGGAAAATATGAGCTCCGTCTCCTTCGCAAACAGCGTGAAACTCTTGTACGTGTCTGAAGTCTCTAAGGGATGTGTCTAAACTTATGTACCTCTGCAGGACCATTGCAAAACAATATGCAGTCGCTAGCTGGGGTGAGTCCACCGTGTACACACCCCTGAGGCGATATTACATATTAAGCGCACTTTCAGCCCTCGCTCTCTATGAGTTCATAATTACGTTCGGACAAGAGCTTGAAGGCATCTGGGATCGCAAATTCACATTTGCGACTGTTCTATGGTGTTTTGTGAGACGTCGAGATCCTTCTCTCAATACATTCCCTAACATCACGTTTAGAATCGCTACACAGTGCAAATATCCCTATTTCCGACTATTATCGGTATTGATTATATTTTTGGAAAACAAAAAAGAGTTTTCTGTTGACGAAGCACTAGCCTTTTTTCTACGACTTACAGACGAAGTGAGTCAACAATAATTATCGGTCTGCTACTGACTTAGACTTCGAACTTTTTAGCAGTGAGCGGACTATCAGAACCGAGAGACCTGCTCCTTGCTTTATTGACCGATGCAGATGTCTACGTTTTGTGAGGTTTCCGGGAGTAATGCAAATAATTGTCAACATCTCGTCGGGCATAACACTTTCTCTCCGTACTTTCGCCCTTTATAGACGGGCATGGGTTAGTTCACATTGTTCGTCTATCATAGGTATATACTAACAATGATACAATGTCGCAGTGGACATTATGCCTGCTTATTCCCTCACTCCTAGCGGAAATCGCCGTAGAGAGCGTAAATATTCCGCTAATCTGCTGAATTTTATGATCCACTGAAATCATTAAAAGTGGGCAGTTGCAGGGGGTGTTCCAGCTGTTCTTCCAAAGGGTGAGTCGTGACAGTGAACGAGTCCATGACATTTCTTTGACGCAGAATTGGCCGAAGGTCAAGCTGGGTGTATTTTATCGGGAAGTGCAGCACAGTAGGCAAAACTTTTTTGTTGCCAATTCAAGTTGAATAATCACACCTTGTTTACTTAGGGGAGATCGTGGGTTACCTTCGAAATATTGTCGTTACCAAATTCTAATTCGCAGCTAACATATAGGCTTTGCGGCATTCTGGATGGGGCAGCTTTATTTTCCGACTGTTATTTTTGTTATGACCATCGCCAGTGCATTCAACATGCGCAGGATAGGTCTGTTGAAAGATGGGCTACTTCAAATAATGTTCCGGGATGGTGAGAGTTGCTTATCTTCAAATGCTTAGGAAACTTTAGAGCTGATTCATATCTTGACTAAAGGAGTCCTTTATTTCCTGTATGCTCCACCTTTCTTTTATTGCTACAATTCCCGGCCTTATATCACTTGAAGCATAATTTTCCTCGCGAATTTCGCGAATGTCCTGGGCTTTGCTGTAAGTGCTAATTTTGTACCCCGGTGTGCCTTATACTCTACAATCTCTATACTAATTGACACTTGAAGGTCCTCCCCGTGCGCCTGGTCATTTTCTAGAAGGTTTATAAACCTGACATGTACATTTTAGGAGGAGGTCAAGTTCATCAATGCACCATTCTCAAACGTTATCACGTCCTTGATGATTTGTCGACTGACGCTCAATTTGCGTGTTAGAATTCTCTCAGACGTTGAACAGAACAATCAGTTGTTTATGTCCTTACGCTTCGAAACGCATGACCTTGATGCGTCCACCTCTAGATCTCCAGGAAGAGAAGCTGACAGGAGGAATCAGGCGCTGTCGATTGAGCTCAGCACATTCAGCGCTCATAATTCTATTTGAAGGAAGTTGACAAATGTAGGCGCTACGCACGACTTTGTTGTTGTAGTTATAAGTGTATCATATGTAATGGCTCCCGAATCACTGTGTGTTAACGAAAATTGATTACGGCGTTTAGGCAATCCTAGAGCCGCAGCTTACTCGCGCTCGTCATAATACGCCAAGATTATGTAACACGATAAAGGTAAAATTTGTGTTATGAGGTGCATTGCGTACGACAGACGTACTGGATATCAAAGGAAACAATGACCCAAAAATAAGTTGCGTTTCTTTCTCAACATTGTCCGAATTGAATGAAAACGTCCTCGACGGCAAATTTCATGAAATCATTTCGTGAGGACTCGGAGGATATCCCCCAAAGCACTTAGGTCAGGGTCACGGTAGCAGTGTTCCGAATTGCAACTTCACTACATGCCACGTACCGGCATTCCCGACGCCGCTGCGCTCACCGGGAGTTATGACTTATTATTGGATTCCCATTATGACAATAGCCCCTAATGAAAGTTTCCCGGCCAAGTCGCAAGAAGACGGCACAATAAGCTAGAAGTTCGAACTCGCAGAAACGTGGTCTTTCTGTTTCTGTGCAAAATCTCATCGCCACGTGACAACTTTGAGGTATACACGCACAAATCAGAAGCCGACGCCATCAACTTGACCAACAACTTCAGAATCAAGAGTTTCCAGAAAGATCAAGCTCCGTTTTATACGTGAGAGTGCTCGGCGCTGGCTGCTGCTTACCGTGATCCTGCTATAACGTATTCAAGGTTGCCATCATGGATTCCTACTAACGCCGGGTTGGCAGTCGTCGCCGGTCGGCCACCGGGGTACAAAGTCACGGTTCGGAAGGCGGCTCCTGGTGTTCATTACCTCAGCGGGGGACCCGGGGGCCGTTGAGTTAAAACTCCTGTGTTTGAACCTTGAAGCTCGGAGCTGTATTATTAGAACCTTTTCAGCTCTCACTTGAGCTTTTCTAGAGGCGACTGGACGAATGGACGGGCATCCCTATTACTGAAAGCTGGAGGCTGATACTAGCCGTCTCTCTCATCTCTGACATTTGACGGATTGACTCCACAGGCAAAACCTTCATGCAGAGTACGTATCTTTCCGTTCGACCATGATGCTGAAAGACGCCACATCTCCCCTCGGGCCCACCTTACGTACCGACCGGCGTATCAACGCCGCAGCGCCGGATGCCAGCGACTCGGGAACTGTGTCATCTCGTACGATTGGGAGCCTATAAGGGGCGGCCTTGGTCTGGTTCGTCTCTTTCTCTGATATTTTGGCTTAACCAAATGAGCTCTCTGCCTCATGCAGACGGTGTACGGCTCTCGTATGTGTCTGAAATTTTCCTGAGCAATGACGCTAGACTCAAGTACCTTTCCAGGATCATCGCGAAGCAATATGCGGCTGCCACTTGGGGCGAGTTCCCGCGTTTTTCCGGCAGTGATGTATACTAAACGTCTTCTCAGCCGTCGCTCTCTATGAGTTCATAATTACGTTTGACCGAGAGTTCGAAGGGATTTGGCGCCGTAAAATCACATTCGCGACGGTCCTATGGTTCTTTGTGAGTCGTAACTCTCCTTTTATCAGCAATTTTGCTAACGCTGCCACCAGAATCGTTATACAGTCCTACTTGCCCTATTCCCAACAATTACTTGTACCATTTTTTTCTAGAATAAAACAAGAACTTTATTGATGAAGCATCTAGCCTTTTTCTTGCGACTCACACACGAAGTAAGCCATTAACGATGCTCAAAACTGTCAGTAGCTTATAATTCGCAAATCACAGCAGTAAGCATAGTGGAAAAAGCGCAAGTTCGATTTATTGCCCCACTGACTGGCTGCAGATGTCTTCGCTTCGTGAAATTTCCAGGAGTAATACAAATCATAGCCAATATTTCGTCCGGAATAACGCTTTCTCTTCGTACCTTCGCTCTTTATGGGCGTGCCTGGGTTGGTTCATGCCGTTTTCCCATCATAAGTTAATACTTACAATGATACGGCGACACAGTGGACTTTATTCGTGCTCATCCCTTCACTCTTGGCAGAAATTGCCGTAGAGGGAGTAAGTATTTCTTCAGCATGAAGAAGCTTAGTGATTCTGATGCTATTTAAAGTGGGCAGTTGCGGGGGGAGCTCCAGCTAAACTCCCAAAGGGTAGGTTATGTCCTTTATGCAGTCTTGACACAAATCTGATTTGCTTGCGCTCCAAGGTCAAGCTGGCTGCATCCTATCGGGAAACATGTTAAGAGTTTCTTTTTTCATCTCCGAACAAGATAGGCTTACCTGCGCCTTGCTTTTCTAGAGGAAATCGTAGGTTGACTTTCAGATACTCTTGTCATTGATTTTAGATGAAAGTTACATTTCTAGGCTTCGCGTTTCTGTGGATAGGGCAGCTTTGTTTTCCAACTATCGTTTTCGTTATGACGGTCGCCAGGGCCCTCCACATGCGTAAATCAGGTTATTTGAAAGGTGGAATACTCGCCGTAATGTTACGCGATGGTAACTGTTACTCGTCTTTATGTGATTGGAAAGCCTAAAGCTGACAGATATTACCTTCTCAACAAAAGGTGTTCTTTATTTCCTGTACGTCCCATTGGTTAATCTAATGTTGTCATCCTCAAGGTTATATTTCGACATGAAGCGTTATTTTTGTTGCAAATTTCGCAAACGTCCTGACCTATGTTGTAAGCACCACTTTTTGCACCTCGAATTTCAATATTCGGCGTTCCACAATTTACTGGCGAACCAATCAACACTTTGACAGATACTCCCTGTGCGTTTACCCTCTTGCTCGGTGTTTCATAAACCTGACATGTACGGTGTAGGAGGAGATCAAGTTCATCAATGCGCCGTTCTCGAACGCTATCACATCCATGATGATATGCCGACTAATGCTCAATCTACGTGTCATGCCCCTCTCTGCTATCGAGCAGAGGGACTTGCAACTTGAGCCTCTGCGCTTCGAGACGTCTGAATTTGCTGTACATGAGGTCAGATTTCCAGGGAGTCCCGCAAATCGGAGGAATTACCAAGCGTCGATCGAGCTCAGTACGTTGGACCTTCCGACCAGTCCCATTTAGAATTGTAATTTAGACAAAAGGACGCGCGGTACGCAACTCTAATGCTGTAGTTCATCAGTGAGTGGGCGTCGTAGCGCTTCCCGAGATCCCGAGCGGAGCGGTGCTGAGCAAAGGCGACAACGGTATCAATCATGTTTGCCGGGCCTCCTTGGCCGCAGACAGTGCGACCTCCATTCACGTCAGCAGTTCATCTATTTCCACATCTCAAGCTTCCAATTATCTGTTCGTTGTTTCTGGAGCTGACATGAATAGAACAAGAGGAAATCGAACTCATCAATGCGCCGTTCTCGAACGTTATTATGTTCCTGATGATACGCACTGGGCTAATGCTCAACGTATACGTTACTATACCCCTTTCAGCTGCCAGAGGGACTTGTCATTCATGCCTCTATCCTTCGAGGCGCCCGAATTCGCTGCGCACAAGGGAGATAGGCAGGCAGAGGAATCACCAAACGACGTTCGAACATAACTTACTCAGCCGTAAGCCTTTAACTTAAAAAAGGAACGTACCGCACGCAGCTTTCGCCCGGGTATTGTGGGATGTACTTATGTATAGTTCTTCTCAAAACCCGAACTAGGCGGAAAACTACGGTAATAAACAAGTTCGCCGGGTCTCTTCGGCCGCGGACAATGCGATTTCCATCCACGCCAACACTTCATCTCTTTCTTCCATTCCAACACTTATCCGAACGATGCCCTCTTCTATCCCATACCCTGCGGCCCACTCACGCTCGTTGTAATGAGCCAAAATAGTGTATGGACACGATAACGTGAAATTTGTCCCCAATGAAGGCCCTTTCGCACATTGAAGCGCGTTGTAAAATGCGTGCGATGCTGCAGAAGTGGTGAATGTTAGCGAGAAAAGCGGCCCAAAGTTGTTGCTTGAATTGCGCCGGCGACATAGGTCGTAATTCTCTCTCGCTACCCATTTGGGGTAGAAAACGTCCTTGATCACGAATTTCGCATGATCGGACAAAGGATTCGATGACTCGGGTCCACCGAAGGCTAGAGACCGCGTTCTCAAGTAATCGCAGACGGCCTCCGTGTTTGTATTAATTACCTGAACACGCGCAGCAAAATCGCGTGAGTTCCCCTCCATGACTACCACGTCTTCGTGGTAGTAATCGTCAACAAACGTGAGAGAGAGATGATCACGCAAGAAGGTGAAATGCTGAGAATTCGGATTGATCACCAAACTGTCAATCATTTTAAGAGCAGTGTATCGAGTAACTGCAACTTCAGCAGAGGTGATACACTTACCTTCCGCCCATGACGTTAGCGCTCCCGCTTATCAGTTTGCTCATGCTTGTCGCTACGATATCCGCATATTGGAGAACGTCCACGTTGATGAAAGTTCCGACCGTATCGTCGACGACGATCAGGAATCCATATTTGTCGGCAAGCTCCCGTACGCGGAGCAGATTTGGAGACTGTAACAAAGGGTTTGAGGGCACTTCGCAGAAGAGGGCGGTGACCGACGAGCCCGGAAGGAACTCTTCCAGCGCCGTAAGATTGGTATTAGGGTCCTCAAAGAACTTGACAGATCCCGGTCCCCATCGTTCCAAGATTTTGATTGTATCTGTGTAAGAGAATCTGCATAGCGAAAGGTCAATAAGTTGGCAAGTAGCCTACTCTCCCAAGTACTCCACGAACCCGAAACAAATGCTTTTGCAATTTGGCTTAAACGTTAGACTTAGTTGGTGCGCGTGCCAGATCGCGGACATGCCAGTAGGATATAGATAAACGTGGTCTTCCGTCACAAAGTGCTTTCCATTGGCGTCAGGACCATCCGGAATTGGCGTTTTCAAGATGCCGTCGCCACCATTAGCCATGTTTGCGAGTCTGCATTTGATGCTTGATTTCTCCCTCAGCGCGCCAGGGAAGGCGTTCTGAGTAAAACCTTTTTTAGATCAAGAACATATATTAGAGAAGAAGGCATTTGTACCAATAAACTGAGAAGCGGTCTATCAATTCGGCAAAGTTCGTGACCAGAAGCTAAAGCTTCCAGAAGTCTGTCTGCATAACGACTGGATATTCCCATCCCCGCATGCTGCCAGAAAGACTTGGCTGTGCGCCAGTGGTCTGGAGGAAAAAGTACCGCGTGAAGTTCAGCCTCCCCACCGACCTCCGCCGCTAAAACGAGCTTGAAGTGCACAAGTTGTACCGCAGGGAAAATGTCCGCAGGCATATATCTTTTTAGCAACGAAATGCATTCTTCTCCGGTTCGCGCTGTCGGGAATAACATCGCCATGTCTTCGTCATTCTTGAACGAGTCCAAGCAAATCTTTGCTAACTATGAGGCCACGTCACCTCGCCATTCATTCGACTTCGAACTGCGTTGCTTGCCTTCTGAATGCTTCTATGAACAAAAAATCTCGGATAACCAGTGGACATGACATCGACGACTTTCGGATTGCCTTCTGCCCAGTAGACGTTGTCTTGCCATGATGGGAGAGAGACTGAAAGCGCGTGTGGAGCACAAGGTATTGGAACCCCCAGCGCGGCACTGCCAGGGGGTGACGAGAGGGACTCTTTCATAGTCAAAGAAGAGTCTGGAGATAATGCAGCTGATGACTTCGAAGGTGATAAACAGCACAAGAAAGCACGCTTCGTTCACTCCACAGCTTCAGCGAACCCCCCAGATTGCGCGCGCACGAGGCCGGCGGCGTCCTCGAGAGATCAAGTAACTCCTTGTTCGGATGCGTGCTATTACATAGTGGATGTTAATGGGAAACCGAAATTCCCATGACAGCAGGTGGAAAAGGCGTGGTCAATGTACCTGAAAGGGACGACAAAAGCCATGTCTCGGAAGCATCAGAAAAGGGAAACATCATCAAGATCATGGTGTTGAAAAAAACGCAATCCGGCCGAAGCCGAAGTAACCGTGGAAAAATCTGATTATGTAGTGTACCAGCCACAAAGGGAGGATAAAGGCATGAAAGCCGCATGACACTGTGTAAAACCCTTGAGTATGCTTTCGCCTTGTGCGAAATTGCTATCCCGAAAGCTTCGGTGGTTAAATTGAATATTTCCTGGAGCTGGTACCTTGTGGTGAGACCTGTGCGGTCGTTACGACGTACGTGAAAATTCTCGCTTTGCAAAAAGACTGGGATTGCTTACGGGAGCAGTTTCTGGCTGCGACCCTTCTATGTTCCCTGCGCATCCACTACATCTAGTCTAAGGAGAAATCGCTTCAGCTCTAATGGAGTGCAGCGGTGGAGCCCTTACTGGAGCCGCGGAAGAGAGAGGAACCTGGATACTAGTCGATGAAGCTTGATTCCCCGGGTCGACTGCGCTGCACTGAGATCCTACGTGTTATTTGGTAGCGCTAACAGAGAGCTGGCCTACGCACAACTGGTACATTTATGGTAGAAGCTTGAACGTCGTCCACGGTGGGAATACTGTTCGGAACGGCACATGAAGCATTAGGAGGACAGCCTTCAGCAGGCGCCGACTTTGTTCCCGGGAGATTTTAACCTCTTATTCTGACTGAGGAGTGCGTACGTACATCAGGATTAATTTCGGCGCTGTTAGCAGTTGACGCATCGGAGTCGTCTTCAGAATCATCCGAGTATTTCTAAAGGGGTAGGCAGAGTAAGCCCCTGAGCTACGACCTGTTCACAAGCGCTAACCATGTTTCCGCTAATTTTCACATCGCCATAGACATTGATTATCAGGGGAGAGGTTCCTCTCTTTATGAGCTGTTGATTTTCACCAGTATACTTGAATCTAGTTTAACCTCTAGTATATGCGAAAAATCTCAGAAGAACTTACAGTATTCCCCTCGCCAATCGCTATGGATGCCTGCGAACTTGTTCCTTCCAGAAAATGGTGAAATGAAATAAGGTGTGTACTAACACGCATTTCCAATGGACGTGCATTTGCGCACAAAGTGGCTGAGACTGCCACAACCAATGCACATGCACACAGAAGCATAATGACTGTAGATGATAAGTCGCAGAGGGACCAGTGAGCGATGGATTTGGAGATAGGGCAAGGTCAAAGCGCGAGGACCTAACGGAGTGAGGTGCAGAAGCGACCCGAACGAAGAGGCAGAGGGTAAGTAGAAGATGATGTGTTGGAAAGTGCGCTTTTATCCTTCGCCATTCGGGCACGCTGTACATGCTCTGATCGGGTTTCCGTATTCCAGCGCCCGTTTAGTTGAGTCCGCTCGGATGAGTGTAGAAGAAGGACACTCAGGGCTTGCTTTACCGGGTCCGACCATCATCTGGAAGGATCATGACTCGGAAAGTCTAGGAACGCCGAAAATACCTCACTGACAGATGCCAGAGACGTCTGAGAGGCGGGAGAGAACAGTCAGGTTTTTTTGGAAGAGGGCTGTAAATGGACCCCCCACAGATCGGGAATGTCGATCCTTTTCCGAGTCAGGGCCACAACGCGCACACATTCACAATCGTTGACAGGGATCCATTGTCAACTCAGATTGATCCCAACCAATGGTTTCACTGCCTAGAATGCACTCCCTCCTTTATGGGAACACATCGGCTTTAAAGGCTCAAGACCTGACTCGACAAATCCAAACAACCACAGATATCCGATGCTGCCTGTTTTCCAAGCCTTCAAGAACATTAACAGCCTTGCAGAGGCTGAGCAGTTACTTCTGTTCCTGGGTGCCCCAAGAGCTGGCTACAAGTCTACCGTACTTTGCAGATGCCTCCTCCGAGCTGTAACAGAAATGAGTCACATGGCATCACTCGCTGTGTACCGGTAATGTAGGATTGGCACTGACCGGATGCGCAGTAAGACTGGCGGATGATGTCTGATCAGGGGTTCGTATGATCTGGAGAAGGGTAAGGAGAACTACTGGGTCCCGAGTCGTTGCTTTTTGCCTTGCGGGAGCTCATCCCCGAGGAGGGCGTGTCGGACTCACCATACCGCTATACAAGTGATAATACTTCCGTCAGGCCTAAATGAGCAGGCCTGAGGGAAGACAGTATCTCGGAGCCCTTATTTGGGGTGTTCCATATATCGCCACACTCCAAAAGTGTCGAAAAGCAGGAAACGGATGTCGTCCAAAAAGGGTACCAGTGAGCATTTGGAGTATATCCCGCGATCAGCATGGCAGGCTCGCTGTTGAATCGGATGCGAGTAGTGCCTTTTAATCAAATGCGGTGTTCAACCCGTAAGTAGTTGCCTTTTCGGCCATGGATATAATCAAGCATAGATTACGGATAACGACACGACTCTCATTCCGACGCTGCGATGTAAGTCCTTCGGACCCATTTATCATCGAACACTTCAACCCGCCAGTGGTCCACGAAGGAGCTAAAATAAGTCCCATACAGTGATTAAACTCGGACACCAAATAGCACTATGCAGAAATCGCCGCATCGAATTCAAATGCCAATTGGAATGTTCCCACGATGAGCGCCGTTCACTCATTCATCTCGCTTATGTGAGAAAAACAAGCAGGCGTCTAGACCAAGTTCATAGTAGGCGGCATCTAAAGCTCTTACTTTCTCGTCTGGCAGTACACTCGTAAAGCTCAGGCCAGGTCTGTTTAAACAGCTCGTTTTTACAACAGCGTGAACACATCAACGAGCTCTGAACTGTGTCTCCGACTAGTATGATGCCAGTGGTCCCGGTCACGGTCGAGAAGAAATAATAAGACAAGTACCGTGACATATACTAAATGAAAAAGTATGCGAAATGAATTCAGGATGTCAACTCGCTTGCTTAGTTTTTTCGGCTGCAGACAACGCAGTCTCCATCCACCCCAACAACATTTGCCTTTCTTCCATTCCTACACTCACCCGAACAATGTCCTCATCGACTCCGTGCCCCGCAGCCCACTCGAGCTCGTTGTAGTGCACCAAAACGCTGTACGGACACGACAAGGTAAAGTTCGCACCCAGAGAGGGTCCTTTTGCGCACTGAAGCGCGTCGTAAAATGCGCGAGACGCGCTGGGGCTAGTAAATGTCAAAGAGAAAAGCGGCCCGAAATTGTTGTCTGAGTTGTGCCGCCGACATAAGTCGTAATTCCTTCTTGATACCCATTTCGGATAGAAGACGTCCTTGATGACGAACTCTGCATGGTCGGGCAAACGATTCGATGACTGGGGTCCACCAAAGGTCAGAGACCGTGTCCTCAAGTAATCGCAGACGGCCTCCGTGTTGGCATTGATTATCCGAACACGAGCAGCAAAATCGCGTGAGTTCTCCTCCATTACTACCGCATCTTCGTGGTAGTAATCATCCACAAACGTCTTCGAAACATGGTCGCGCATGAAAGCAAAATGCCGAGAATTCGGGTTGATCACTAGACTGCCAGTGATTATAAACGACTTTTATTGAGAAACTGCGGCTTCAGCATGCGCGATACGCTCACCTTCCGCCCATAACGTTCGCGCTTCCACTGAACAACTTGCTTAGACTTGTCACTAGGATATCTGCAAAGCCGAAGACATCCACGTTGATGAAGTTCCCGACAGTATCGTCGACGACGACTAGGAACCCGTATCTGTCGGCCAGTTCGCGTATGCGCGGTAGATCTGGACACTGTAGTATAGGATTTGAGGGCACTTCACAGAAGAGGGCGGTGACGGATGATCCTGGAAGAAAGTCTTCCAGTGCCGCAAGGTTTGTATCCGGGTCTTTGAAAAATGGGACAATTCCTGGTCCCCATCGCTTTAGAATCCTAGTGGTGTCCGAATACGGGAACCTGTGCAATGGAAGGTTAGCAACATCGTAACTTGAGACTTGACGCGCGTATATGACTGACCCAAAAAGAATGCACTTGCAGCCGGGCCTGAAAGCCAAATTGAGCTGATGCGCGTGCCAAATTGCGGCCACACCACTTGGATAGAGATATACATGGTCTTCCGTCGCAGGACGCTTTCCGTCAACTGCCCCATCGTGCTCGACACCAAAGTCGGTTGGATCCGATGTCCCCGAGGGGCAATCGCCCCCGTTGATTAAATTTGCAATCCTGCGCTTAATGGCTGATTTCTCTCCCAATGCCCGAGCGTTCACATTCTAAGTCAAATATTGTCAGCTCGAAGCGAATGGTTGCATTGGGGAACATCTATACCAACGAGCCGCGAAGGGGTTCGTCAACGAAGCGAAGTTCGAAACCTGCAGCCAATCCCTCCAGGAGTCTGTCCGCATAGCGACTCGATATACCCAGCCCCGCTTGTGCCCAAAAGGACTTCGCGAGGGAGAAGAGTTCCGGTGGGAAGATGACAGCGCAAAATTCCGTTTCCGGTTTGTGCTCGAGCTCGAAGTGTACAACTTGAATTGCGGGAGGAGTCCCCGAAGGAGCGTACCTCTTAATCAACAAGGAACAATCTTCAGCAATACGTGCGGTAGGAAATAACATGGCCGAATCCGAGTCATTCTTTAATAACTCAAGGCAAATGTCTGCCAGCTGTAGGACCCATAAGTTGCTGCAATCACCTTATTGATGATTGGACTATACTGCTTACCTCTTGGATACTTTTGTGAATGAAAAATCTTGGGTAGCCAGTCGACATGACGTTAATGACATCTGCCTTGCGCTCCGCCCAATCAATTATATTTTGCCACACAGGGAGAGAGACAGAGAGCGCATGCGGAACATAAGGTATTGGCACTCCCAACGCCGCATTTCCAGGTGGTGAGGAAAGGAATTCTTCCATGGCGAGGGAGTCGAGGGAAATACAGCACAGTTGACAAAATGGAGCAAAAGAGTAAAGAACGGTGATCCTTTTGTACGAAAGGCAGCCTTTTTAACAGAACGACGCAAGACCCCGATGCAACCTTCATTTAGAAGGTTGTAGAAAGAACATAATAAATTAGCAGGTATCGGGAAAGTACGACATCGAGCACGGTAGATTTTTGACTCTGGCAGTTGGAGGGGAAGAACCAGTTCAGGGACTTAGCGGCGCCAGCCGAAATGAGCGGTTTACATGTATGTACCAAGTACCGGACGGTTAGAATTGATCCAAATTCCGCTGAAGTTGCCCTAGGAGAATGTTCCGGTTGGTTCACATTGGAGATGCCATTGCCCATAGCGACAGCCTTTTCCTCGTGTGGCGGTCATAGGACTGGATGATTCAGAAATTCTGTGATGAATAGCTTTTTCCCCCGGATTTCGTAGTCTGCCTACAATGCCGGGCTGCCTGGGTGCGCTGGTGCAAGTCAGATCGTTTACTTAAGAGGTTTTCGTGCGATTTTCCTAGCGCATACTATCAGCCCCCTAGGATGGAGAAAACAAGACTAGCACACATCGTAGACATGTCCGAATGTGTGAAACAGTTGCGGCCGCTGCCAGTGCCAAGCACGTGATCTTCAGCCAGCTTATTGAAAAAGGGTAGTAAACGAGTGTTTCGGGGAGTGTCTGAGAGCTGGTTCCGAAAAGAAGGAACGGAAAGGTACAACGCATGTTTAGAGCAGGTTCTGGGTGCGAGTCGCAGGGAATGGAAGGGCGGGACAGAGCATGCCTTCAGAATTCCTTCAGCGGGAAAGATGCCTGCCTGTACATGATGGGAGGACATTTGCTCAGGCTCGACAAAATTTGCTTCGCTTGACACCCAGAAACAAAAGCCCCAGATCGGTGAGACAGGAAGAGGGGAAACTGTCATGAGACCAGGCTTGGGATGGACTGTTGCGAATTTAGTAAATCGAGGAGTTCATGATTAATCCACCAGCCCGTTCTTGGAAAAAGCTCGTTACTCGTCCCATAAACCCGGGACCCGAGAATCGAGGGACTTCGGTTGGTCGATCCTCTGTAGTGGCAGGGCCGCCAGAACAACCCCAACGACTTGTCCGTCTAATCTGTGGTCCCCCAATCCGAACTACTCCTTGGAGAAGCGAACAATCATTATCCATGTATGGTAAGCGAGAGACTGACTTACTGATTAGGTCGACTTAGCCTTTTGCTCCCGTGCTTCTGAGTATGGCGGCGATTTTTTCAATGTCGCGCTCAGCGATCAGACGAAATTATTCTAGAGAAAAGTGGACTTCGCTCCCCAATAAGCGAAAATTCACGACAGATCTTGTCACGAAGATACATCTGGAAAGAAATCGATAAAAGCCGAGTTTCTTACGGCCATAACTAAGATTGACGAGTCTCGGATGCGGCAAACGTCAGTATCTGCATAACATTAGAGAGAGACTACACCTTGAACGTTACAGGAGCACCGAAAAGCCCGAAACGAGTGCCATTCCAGCAAATAACGAGGGAGACTTGGGGTTCGTTATAAGTCTAGATAGACAATGAAAAAAACTAGTGCGGCGACTATGCCAACACCATAGTGTACCATTTTATAACAACATGGCGAATACAAATGATCGAGTAAGTGTACACACGGTGCTATGATGAAGTGACGAGTTGTAAACGGGCAGACACCTCAGCCTGTGCCCTGACGAGGTTCGCGAGGTACGAGATCACAAGCGTATCCTATAAAGTAATGTGAGGAGCCGCTCAAGAAAACTGCTCAAGCTGCGGACTTACCTGTAAACTCGATGCAAAGCTTCCTTGGTCTAAACCTTCCGTGCTCGTAGAGAAAGTTTCCAGCAAATAGCGCCCAATCTCCGGGTCTCCTTTCGTTTCTCCGGCGATGACCGAACGAACGTAAGTGAGAACGCGGTCCAGCATCTCCGATACCATCTGTACTGAGCGTTCAAGCACTTCGATGTCAGTTGAAGAGCCCGTTACTGAGGATGCATTAGGCGAAAGGGACTTGGTGAGGAGGTCAACTGGGTGATCGAGTAATCAGCACAAGAGTTATAAACGGAACGACAGAAACGTACGACCACCCCGTTCTGCATCATTGAACCGCAATTCACATGGAACGGGTACAAAGACGCAGTTTTCCGGCTTCGGATAAACGCCCACTGGCGAACTGGAAAATGTGAAGGGCATATAAGTACCCAAATGCTGACAGTCCCGAAACGCCAACAAACCTGAGGTAAGCCTTCACCCCGGGCTCACTG
Organism: Coniferiporia weirii; assembly: GCA_024195185.1. Lineage (NCBI taxonomy): Eukaryota > Fungi > Basidiomycota > Agaricomycetes > Hymenochaetales > Hymenochaetaceae > Coniferiporia > Coniferiporia weirii. Next base: position 15,932 of record JAKOPK010000260.1, read on the forward strand.
CCTTCCTCAGTACCGGTGTTCAATGCGACGTGGATTGCGGCATGTGGCGCTGTCTCTTGCGAGTAGAAATTTTGAATAAGAGCGGAGTATGTGTTCAGGTTCGAGCCTGTCGAATACCTGCATATACAGACCATTCCATGAGCAAAACGCCCCCTCCGTAGCTTTTATAAGGACAAAAACACACCAGCCAACGATGACCTCCTTGGGATGCACCTTGTGATGTAACTCGTACATCGTGCGATGGTACTCCATATCGACCGCCACCTGCTCGCTCGTCTCGCTGTGCAGAACCGCGAAGCAGTTGTGCACCTCGATCTCTGTCTCCGTGCGCGTCCCGAGAAGCGTCCCGATTACACGTTCCTGCGCATCCGTCCGCCGGAGGTAGTGATCCAGGATGGAGAATAGGGCAACAGGGTGGATCGTAACATTTTGAAGAGAGCGCCTGGTTGAAACAAGAGTCCGCTAGTTAGGATTTTTTAATATTGATCAAATTGCGGAAAGACCCACACTGGGTTCAAAGTGCTCCCCGAGTTCAAATTCTGCAGATGTATCGCCGATGACGATGGACCGAGAGGCATTTTTGGGAGGCGGGACGTGAGTGTCGGGGGCGTGCTCAAGCGAAGGCAAAAACTTCAAAACCTGTTTTGGACACGCGCGTCTTGTCACCACCACCACCAAGTGCACCGACGACAATGTCTAAACTCCTGGAATATCTTACTCCCTCTGAGGAGACCAAGGTAAGTTGGCATTAATGTTGTTATCTTTTCTTATTAGATCTCAATATTTTATCTGCGTTTTTTCTGTAGGAGCGTCTTTCCAAGACCATCGACATCGGTCACGTACGTCTCAGTGCTGGCTGTCTCCAACCTTCCTCCAACGGGTCCTCTAACCTTTCCCCTTTCTTTTTTCAACAGACTGTTCTTCAGTATGGATGGATACCGTTCATCATCTACGTTGGTTATACTCGTAGCAACCCGCAGCCGTCACTCATCAAGTGCGTTTGCGCGACTCTTTATGTTTTCCTCTCCGTACTGACACAAACCATAGGCTGCTGAGTCCACTAGCATAGAGGACTTCGCTCTCTTTTTATCACGCATTGCATTGCATGTACACGTATATCCGACTTCAAAAGTTTTAATTTGACTACGCTTTCTCCCCAACTCTAATTTATTCGGGCGTTCGACTGCACGGTATGATGCTTTTCGGTGGCGAAGTTTGAGGTGAGTTTTACAAAGTCTCTCGTCCCCCCCTTTTGTTGCCGCCCCAACTATGATTCAAATTTGCGTGGTTGTACCTTTTGGTACCCAATCGACGTTCGTTTACCCGAACGCCCAAGCCTCCATTAACCGCTCGACGACGCTGGTTTCGTTGGCTTGTTGAAGTGAGGAACACTAAGGCCAGATATGAGTTTCCCCTATATTTCCCTTGAGCAACTCCAAGTACAATGACGAGCATAAAATAACGAACATTACTATTTCTACAGGACTACCTTAAGATTATACAGAAAAATAACGCTCAATAACATTACATGTAGACTCTGCGTAAGTCTGTTGCGGCTGTAATCCGTTTGCAAATAGGACACAATTTCGTGGATCCTAGGCATCGAAGCCAACATTCCCGGCAGCAAGTATGCCAGCAACCTGTCGATGCGGTAGGTTCGTTATACGGGTCTAGACAAATCCTGCAAAGGGACGAAGTTGATGAGGATACTCGCATGGCTTCCTGTAATGTAAATTTATGTGAACTTGTGGGTATGATAGGAAATGCATAGAAGCGTACAAGCTGCTTGATTTTTTCCTCCAAAGCAGCAACGAGCTTGAGAGCGTTTCCACTCTTCCGCGCAGCAACGATGGCCTGGTTCATGCGATCCGTTTCGCCCACACCCATAACCTGCTCTATCTCTGCACGCACACCATCCAAATTCGGGGAAATCACCCTCCGAGTTATCACCTTGCCCTCAGTTACCAGGTCCCTGAGAGTCTTCCCCCCATCATCATCGTCTTCGCCGTCTGCAGCGGCAGGATCGCGCGGTAAAAATGACGGGTCCATGACATCTCGTTCCGTGAATTGAGCGGTGCCGAACTCATCATCTCCGTCTACATCCACCTCTTCCTCGACGTCCAGCTGTGTACGGTCGCGAATGTGAACTCCCATCCCTCTCAGACCATTCACGTTGTTTAAGTGTATTCGAGTTTCGCCATCCACGTCGATTTCGCTCCATGGATCGACCATTATCAAACCTTCCCGTTCCCGCCTTTCACGCTCCTCCGCTTCAGCTTGCAGCCGACTTGCATTCGCGACGCATGAGTTCACGTGCGCATCGACCACATCCTCGTCCCCTCGCACCGCCGTCAGACACACCGGACACGTTAGTTCGTTTCCTGCCATCAAAGGTGGAGATCGGTCGTCGTCCTGAGTGATAATTTCTTTCAGTCTGACGTTCCGGATTTTGCGATTGCGTTGCAGTAATTTAAGGGTCTTCTCAATCTGCTCGACGGTGTTCATTTCTCGCCCGCCTTTTGGGTTGATACTTTTCCGAGCTTTCAGAGCTGCGCCACGCCTGCTTGTGCTGGGCCTGCATGTCCATTTAGACCTGGTGCAATATGATATATACCGCCTGCATACTTACCCAGAATCCGGGTCCACATTTACCACCGACGGTCCTACACCCCTCAAAATCTCATCTACGCGGTTCATCTCCAGGTCCGCGTGCGCTCCTAAGAGGCGTAATGGTATCTTCTCGTTGCACACGGGACATTCTCTCGTCTCTGCCCTCTTCGCTGTTGAAAAATAGATATGTTGGCCGTGAATTTCTAGCAACAGTGCCTAGTTGTTACATACATCTTTTCGGTTTTGACTGTTCCTCCGGCGGCGGGGACAGCGACGAGCTCCCAGCCCTGCTTGGTGTGTCCTCCGGTTCAGCACGAGCACGTTTCTTGCCCCTGCACGTGAGAAGTCAGAAATGCATGCCTTCAAAGCAGCTCAACGAATTTACGAACTTCTCGCGCCGTAGCATATCCGAGATTCAATTAAAATATGTGGGAATAGTCTGAGCCCGACGATACGGTATATTTGCTAGCGTGGCTGCCGACGGCGGGCTCGTCGGCGGGATGGATGGCTTAGACGACGAGCGGATGTCTTTCACGCGGAACCCGCCGCCTTCGTACCAAATTAGGCTCGGCGCGTCCCGGACTGGAAATATATCCGGCTTCGGCTTTAGCTATTTTGTAATAATCCATGGTTGTTGCACTCTTTTGCATCTTGAGAGAAATAAAAGGGGCTGAGGAGCTGGTGTTGGCTGTTTAAAAACGCGAAATAAAAGAAATGAGACCCGGGCGCTCGTTTTAATTGTATGTATATACAGTGATTTTAATAACCTCCCAAGTTTCATTTCGGGAAGCCGAGGATGAGGTCATCGGCTATACCGGCCAACCGTAACCGCTCGGGAGCGGCGGCCCTCGTGAATTTGTTGTCCGCATTTCGTCCATCGTAGCCAGGTTTATCAATTCCCTTCGGCAAACAACTCTGCCAGGGTACTCTCGAAAATGAACGCCCAATTGCCCTATCGGCTGGCACGTATTCATCGCGCGCAACGACTCCTTAAATCAAGCCCGTCGCGGATCCCTGCCCAGCGTCCGAAATTCGTTCATCAATGTCGTGAATACTCTGTCGAGTCCGCGACGACGGAAGCACCCGGAAAGGACATTACCCACGGCGTCGGAGCGGCCAAGCCAGCGGTGAATAATTTCGCTGAACAGTGTGCGCGAACTGATTAAATTGCCTGAAGTAATCTCATACCTTACTCAACGAACTTCCCTTGAAACTCTACATACAGCGCGAGAGACACCACGCTCTCAATACCACAGGCTCGTTTCATCGGGTGCATTAAGGAAGGATGACCACCAGGAAGAAATCATAGGGAAGCTACAGGCGCTGCACGAGCAGCTGGAAAGCTACGAACAGCCACCTGTTCCGGAGGCGAAACAAGCATCTTCGCTGGTGCGTACTTAAATCCCTGCGATATCCAGCGAACACTGATGACGTGGCATACCAGCTCTCCCGTTTATTCTCGAAAGCAGAACCCGAACCTACCGCCGGTCCTGCGGTCGATGTCCCTCAAGGCCTTTACCTTTACGGAGATGTTGGCACTGGAAAGTCCATGCTTATGGATCTATTCTATGACACACTCCCACCGCGAGTCAAGAAGAAGCGAAGAGTGCACTTCCATGCGTTTATGATCGACGTACACAAACGAGTGCACGCTGTCAAGGCGTCGCTGGGCGCATCTGGAGGGGATCCCATAGCACCTGTTGCGAGGGATTTGGCGAGAGAAGCGTCCGTGTTGTGTTTCGATGAGTTTCAAGTACACAATCTTTTGCCGTCCGAAATTGATACTTGTTAATAATTGGTGGTGTATAGGTAACGGATATTGTCGATGCGATGATCCTGCGTCGACTATTAGAGACGCTACTCAACAACGGAGTAGTATTCGTTATGACATCAAAGTAAGTTTCTGGTTGGCTTGTAGAGAACAGTCTCCGATGGGCATCCAGCCGACATCCAGACGAGCTTTACAAGAACGGAATACAACGCTCGAGTTTCATCCCCTGCATTGAGCTCTTGAAATCTCAGCTCGACATCATCAACCTAGACTCAGAGACGGGTAGGCACCTGCCCACAACTCAGCACTAACACCCAGCTTACCGTGAAAAGACTATCGACGTATACCCCGCGCGCTCTCGAACGTCTATCTCCATCCGCTTACGCCCGAGAACAGTGGAGAAATCAACAAGATATTCACCGCTATCGCGACACGTGACGGCGACGGTATATCTACCGACCGTCGTCTGAAGATCTGGGGTCGTTCATTGCACATTCCAGAGTGCAGCAGCCACGTAGCTAAGTTTACGTTCGATGAGCTGTGTGGGCATCCGTTAAGCGCAGCGGACTATTTGGAGGTGACAAAGACGTTCCATACAGTCTTCGTGACGGACGTTCCGAAGATGAACCTGGGGCAGAAGGATAAGGTGCGTTCCTGCTCGAATTGGGCACTTGGGAAACAAGACATAATAAGAGACCTGTTTCTAGGCTCGACGGTTCATCACATTCATAGATGGTGCGTTATCACTTTCTCATGAAGGAAGTTCTAGCTGCTGAGTATTCATTTTATGCCAGCTTGTTACGAGAGTCGGGTATGCAAATGTACTCGCAGATCGTCCTTAAAAGGAGAGCTGACAATTCTCATTTTAGACGAAACTATTTACCACCTCGGAAGTACCCATCTTCCAAATCTTCTCCGACGACAGTGAAGGCGCCAAATCAATGACAGACCATCAACGGAGCGTCATGGATGATTTAGTGCGTATCCCCCATCCACTTATTCTCAATTTCGGAAAAGAAAGAAAGAAGCTGAGCACCGTCTGCTTGTCCGCTGTGATTTTTTACTTGAAATCAGGGTATCCCGGACTCGGCGGTCGGCACGAGCTCAATGTTCACAGGCGAAGAGGAGATCTTTGCATTTGCGCGCTGCTGCTCACGGCTGGTACAAATGGGCAGCAAGGAGTGGGCTGAAACTGCAGGACAGGAGTAGATGGATTTTAGATAACTTTGTTACAACACCTACAGCACTAACTTATCACATGTGTAATTTCTTGGTTATGGGAATTATAGATGAACATTTTAACGACTTAATTTTCCCTCCGTCTGCGTGGGAGACACAGATGTGAGTCCATGATACCAAATGTAGACCCTACTTTCCCTTTGGGGACATTAATATTAGCAGTCTCATCTTTCGTTATAATACAATGTCATAAATATAAAGTTGATTCTAAAGCTGGCAGCGAAAGTGCGTACACTAGTTCCTGATTGTGTTAAACTATTACAACGGTCAATTTAGTTCCATTCTAGACAAGTGCACTGACACCGACTCCGCGGATTGAAGATTAGGATTGTTGAATAAGAAGACCTAGTACGAAGGTATCTTGTATGGTCATTGGAAGAGTTTAGTGGGCAGGCAGAATGGGGATGGAAATGGAAGTAATTAAGGCCGTAGAACGGATGGCCAAACTCCAGGCTTAACAACGTTACGCTTCTCAGAGCACCCCAAACACGAGCTACTTCCCTTTGCGCACGAGCGGAAGACGTGCTCCCAGTAGCACGTCTCCCCGTACCTACAGTAAACGCAAATCGTTGAGGAGTCCGGTTTCTGTAGGTACGAGCGCAGGATGCGCGGTATTCCTCGGCTAAGCGCGACGTTGCTTAAAGCGACGTCGCCCCTCCAGCGCAGGTAGTCGCGTACGAGGGATGTATCTGGCAAGACGTTGTTCAGCGACGGAGAGACCCAGAAGGACCAGACATGCTCGGTGTCGTCGATCATGTGGACACGCCAGAAGGTGATGTCCACGAATGTAGACAATGTCTGCAAAGATGTAAGATTTCTATAAGCCATATTGAAGTGACAGTAAATTCTTACTCTCAGCGGGCAGGCCTGGCCTTTCATATGAATGTTCACATGTGGGCCACTCTTTACGACGGCCAATTTCCATCCTTGACCATCGATATTCACCCATACAATTTCTCTCGGCTGTTAAAGTGACGATCTTACTCAGTAGAACGGAAGAGTAAGAGAGGGGTGAACTCACCCTGAGGTAATGCAGCGGATCGTCTTCGTTTTGTCCCGCTAATTTGGGAGAGGGCGATGAACAGTCTGTGGGAGAAGAGGCCCTGGAAAGAGCCGAGGAGACGCTCGAAAATGTAGAAGAGATCGGCGACGGCGGCGTAGACTGGAGAGTTGTGGACTTGTACATTCTGGAGGTGACTACAACAGAGGGGCGGTAGTACAAAGTTAGAGTCGAAGAGTTTTGCTGGCGGAATGGGTTGGGGTCAAAAGAGGCTGACTGACACATGAACATCCTCCCTCTTATATTATATACGAGGTGTGGCCTCTGTGGCTGGCAGTGGCCCGTGGCTCGGGATGTCCCATTGTCCCTTTTGGAAAGTATTGATCACCTTATCGATCAACAAGGTGGCTGACGATCGTAGTGCTTGAATTCCTCCAGGACTCCGTTACTTGCAAAACGGATGGTTCTCACGTCGAGAGTTCTTACTGGGTTGTTCCATGATATCGCAGGTTACAATTTAGACGTTGTGCGGTCCTTCCGCCGTTGATGCAGCTGTGGATGGAAGTGAGTGAGTCCAGGAGGATACCAACGAGCCACAGGACCCGCAGTGGTTGGTAGCAGTGCATCGTATTCACAAAGACAAACAGGTACACACGGCCGCATTCTGACAAAGCCGATCGCAGCTGAGGGGAAGACGGCGCAGATGCGGATGAACATGCGGTTTGGGTAGCAAGACGACAATTTTGGAACAAGTAATTGCGGCTGGATAGACACCTGAAGTTCGTTTCATGACGAATAGCCAACCCCCATCGCTTTTCTTAGTTATTGTGGCCGCACCTGCGGAAAGTAATTCGACACTCAGGCTGTCCTATGCGTTTCATCGCCAGATTCGACGTAAAAGAGACTTTTTGGGCTGCAGAAATTAGCACTTGCGTTTCGACTTCCGACGACTCACATTCTATCTATGTGCGTCTTTTTCCACAGGGGACGAAGACCGTAAAGGAGGTTGATAGCAAAGCGTTGGCCCCATAGGCTGCTTCCGATCACGGCATATTTTGTAGCGTGGAAGTGTGAACAAGTGTACATCCAGAACTTCCTGAAGTTGTCTAGACTGGGACTCCCGCAGAAGCTGCTAAAATCTCAGAGAGGTCTTCAAAAGGGTCCACAACTGGGTTGAAATCCGGCATGCCTGCACGTTTATTTCAAGAAGCCTATTCACGTTCGTGCGCTTCTCGTCTTGGAGTACGGTAGAGGGTAAAGACCGAACACAACAGTTCTCGCTGAATGCGTGCGTTGAGTCGCCTGAAAGTCCGTCCGCGCTTATGGCCCATTACGTACTCGATACGGTGGCAAATTAAAATTCAGGATATCCTCCTAAGTACCTACAGAAGAATTTATTATAGGGCCTAGCGGCCTTGTTACAACTACACCATACTTGATAATGAATAACAGGTAAAGATGGCAAAAGATGAAAGAAGGAAGTTATAACTTAATATGAAGCCAAAAGAAGAAAATACATTTGTCAGACTGGCGGAAGCAGCAAGAGAAGCCGAAGATAACGGATATGATGTGTATGGACGAATGAAAAATGCAACCGTAGTTCTGAGGACCATTCAGTCATCAGCGCTCGCCTTTTTCAGCAGATCCTGATAATCCTGGGCCAGCTTCAGCAGAGTTTTACTCCGTGCTGCGGGCGAGAGTCAGAAACGGGGGGGGCTGTGACAAAAGAAAAGACGTACAGAATATGGTCAGTACTTCCTTCACAAGGTCACGTTTCATCATTCCAAGTACCGAAGGGCTCCAGCAGTCGTCCGTTTTTCCCGGTCGCCTTGGTGCGTGAGAGGAACTAAAATCAGGTCTGCAGTTCGAGACGATGGCAGATACGAACTCACCAATAAACGGGGCCGTAAAGCTCTCGTAGAACCTCCTCTGCTTTTCCGCGGAAACCTTCATCTGCGATTGACTTCGCATATAGTAGAAGCGCCTGCCTATACTCAGGTGCACTGCCCAACACGCGAGCAGCGTGCATACGTGACTCAAGATGGCCCAGCGTGAGCGCAGCAGTCCACCACGTGGGACGCTGCGGCACAACCACCCCTTCCGCCGGATCAGAGGCTATGTGCTCCGCAGCACGCGCCTCAATGGACGCTACCACGCCACCTGCGTTGGCAGAAGATGTCGCAGATGCACGCTGCTTACCCTTCCAGCAGGTTGACCCACCTGCCCACCAGCTTTCGCTGACGCGTACCCAGCTTGCGAGCGTAGCGTCGTAGCTGATAGCAGTGCCCGTGCTGAGTTGTACAAGAGGCACGCCATTCGGCCTGATGGATGCGGAAAGTACAGAAGCGGTATTTCCTTGGTTGGCGGATGGAGCGAGTTGCGGGAGGATAGAGATAGGCTGGTGAACGGCAGATGAAGTTTTTGTGTTCCTGAAAGGCAGTATTAGCACGAATGCACTGAAAAGCTGAAATATAAGCGCTAACCAGACGAAGGCTTGTCCTGAGGTCGTGATGGCCATGAGGTAGTGCTTTGCTGCATCGAAGAATGCAATACGTGAGCCAAGCACCATCGTCGGCATAATGCTGCAACGAAGTAAGCGTCCAGCAACCCTGGGAACCATTAGCGCAAGGACAACTTACTGTCTTCCAGTGAGCGAGTAAACATTCACCGCCCCATCCTCCAACGCGACTGCACAGAAACGGCTTGACGCACAGACAGCAAGGACTGGCGCAGACACATAATCGAGCCACTGCACGCTTTTTTCTTTGGAGGCGTAAAATGTCACTTCGCTAGGTTCTGCAAATATTATAAAGACGTTTAAGCTGAACATACACATCTGTATAATAGAATGGATGGACCCACGGTTTTTGTCCTCCGAGTTTCGCGCCTCGAGCACATCGCCTGTCTCTTCTACGCGCGCCTCTAAAAACGTCTTCAAGCTCGGTGCAGGGAGGACATCGAGACTACCGCTGCTCAGGCCTGAGATACCCAGCACAGCAGAGCTTGTGGGCATTCCAATGCCCTCCCTTTTGATCTCACGGATGTCCTTGTCCGCAGCATCTGTGCCACGCATGCGGTCTCCTCCAAGAGTACGTGCCTTGGGAGGCTTCCCGCAGTCATCAACAAACATTCCCGACCCTGTAACAGATACGGGTATGGGGTGCGTTTGCATGTCAGAACCCTTTCCTCGCCTTCCACGCGTGTCAAGAGCGCTGATTGGGACAGCCATATCCATGCCAACCATTCCAAAGTCGCCGTCGTCATCGAGTTCCATATCCATGCCCATTCCCGAGCCATTCAGCCCCGCACCGAAACGAGCCGACGATACAGAGACAGAGTTAGAAATGGGAGGAGGAGCGGTTGGGTTCAGGTTAGTGTGGACTGGCAAAGGCGCCGGTGCGGATGCCGATGCGAAGGGTACATTTGTCGACTGTATGCGTCTTCTATCCCTGTCTCTATCTCTTCCTCGTGGTGCACGACGCGCGACAAGCGTTGTGACCTGCTCCCCCGTCATCCCTGGTGTCCCGTGGCCAAACCCATTCTGATGTGCGATTGCAGTCGGGGGCGTCGACGTGCCGCGTCTGCTGACCCCGTTTCCGTTAACGCCGTTCATTGATCCGGCAGCGCCGTTGATTCCAATGGCATGTGCGTATCCATTCGGGATTGGAGGAGGGACGAACCCGAATTTGCTAAGATACTGTTTTTGTGCGTCTTTTGACGCTCTGCCTTCGAGTTCTGTTTCGTCGAATGCAAGGGCAGCGAGCGTCCCGTCGGAACTCACTGCATAAAGGGTCAAGCCATCTGTGGACCAGCTGAGATCCATGATCTGGCGTTCAAAAACGTGGCTTGCTACAACAAGCGGACGGGCACTTTTCGTTTGCCAGACGCTCAATGCTTGGTCGTCTGCGCCTAGTGCCACAACGCTACAGATATTCGCCGTCGAGCAGGGTGAGGAAGGGTCCCTTAGAAATATGTGTGGATTGTAGGCAGCGACTTCTACTGTATTCTCGTGGCCCACGAGGCTGATTTCGGATGTCCAGGCATTGCGCGTGATGACAGCCGCAGTGAACACAAACCCGTTGTTGTTCGTCGCGTTTGAGGCGGTGATGTGTGCTCCATCAGGAGACCAGCTGTTCAAGGATTAATAGATATGCAAAACCCAAATGCACAGCTAGACAAACCTCAATCGCCGGAAAAACGTGCTACCAGGCGAATGTTCGAATGGGCGAGTAACAGTCGCCTCGAGGCCCCAGTCGAGGGTACGCCATATGCGGACGGTTCGGTCATCGGACTGCGTGGCAAGGAACTCACCGACAGGGTCCCAGCACACGCCCTTCACGAAACCTTGGTGAAGATCGAGTTTGGCGAGCCGCTCAAGGGTGAACCCACACCATATGAGGACCTTTGAATCCAGACCAGTCGAGGCGAGGTAGCGATCGTCTGGTGACCATGCAAGGTCTGTGACATCTAGCAGCAATGTAAGCTTTAGGAGAGGATGCGGTGGGTGTATTGATCTATTCACTCACCACTTTCGTGCCCTGGCAAGCGTTTCAATGGCTTCCAACCTTCCACGTTGACCTCATCTGAACCCCAGACTTTGCCTGCACCTGTTCTAAAGCATTATAAAGAGTTAAGATAGGCAGACTCGTAGTAAAGGCTGTAGAACCCACGGATCCAAATCCCAAATCATAATGATCTCGTCGTCGCTGCCGCTCGCGAGCCAGCGACCAGAATGGGCCCAGCGAACGGTGAGAACGGGCCCGGTGTGCATGGTGAGAGTGCAGAGTGACTTGGGTGGTTTGTTCGCTTGCTCTGCGGCGGAGTTGAGGATGGGCTTAGTGCTCCATATGCGTACTTTTGCGTCTAATCCGCCCGTTGCGATGCGCGAACCGTCTGGATGGACGTGCACGGAGAATATCGACAGTCGCTTCGCGTTTTCGCTGCGCGTACCATCTGCAGATACTAAGCAACACTGTCGACTCGATATTTAGTGGAAATACCTTGGTGCATAACCCATGCAGGTTTTGTCAACCTCATTTTGTTGCCCTGAGCACGCTGGTGGTCATGAAGAGGCCGAGCCGCGATCGACGCCCGCCGGATACCTGTCTTCGAACCTCTGTGACTGCCGATCGCCGGCTTAACCGGTCCGAGCCGGCTCTCCCGGCTCGCCACGTCATTAATGGAGAGCCCGTCAGTCGTTGAACAGTATCTTCACTCTAACCTTACTCTCCTGGAAACTAGCAGGAAATGGCTGCATCGGCGTGGAGTCGAAGATTTTGATGATAGCAAATGTGCTGTAATCCGGTCTGATCGTAGCCCCTCCTTCCCAGCGTCTTTTTACTGGTAGTGAGTTTTAACTCTAACATGGCCCTGTGATATTCCTAAGCCATTGCACACAAGTCGTCATTCACTCCTACACGAGGCCTGGAGGTAGACCTGGCTGGGCCACGTTCGAACTAAAAAAGAGTTTCCAAGTGTTGATAGGTGTTTGCGGGAACGACACTAATACTGTGCTAAGCTGGGTCCTCTACAATTAGGCGGCAATCATCGAACTCGGACAAAAAACTAGTACCGTGCGGGAGAACGTTTACTTTTCTGTGCCGGCCATACGCGCCACTCACTCGGACTAGGGTGTGGATTGGGCGTGGTGGACGGCCACCAAGTCCTCGTTAGGTTCAACAACCAGATATTTCGACACAGTTCCAATACCATAAATTTTTTTTATAGTAGGCACACGGACACGTGGATCATGCTCCATCGCAGTATGGTTTTTCTCCCCCGTGATATCGGCGATTCTACTCTTCCGCTCAGACTCAAATTTTTGTCTTTTGCTACTATTAGCACAGCTGCCTAGTACACAAACATCTCGAGGCGGCGTCGCTTTCAGTTTTCTCCCGGAAAGGGACTCTTCTCCCGCTCGCTTCTGGCGTTACTTGACTTTCTGGGGACTTGAATGCATCGCCAACAGTTTTTTTGCTCTGGCCCGTTAAACTCACAGCCCAATCATTACGGAGCTTCTCGCCTGCCTTCCCCGAGTTTGAATCCCCTTCGCGTCCCCAGCACCCTTGCTCTCTCAAACGGCATAGCCAATTCTCGTAACGGAGGGGCGATATAGCGATACACCACTAATTGGGGCTTATACTGACTCGACAAGTTTATTTTTTCCGGCTATGTTCCACTTTCGTTGACGTTTCTTGTTCTTTGCGAGTATAAGAGCCAGCCCTCCGCACCTTTCAGCACCCAGCCTACAAGTTAATCCCGACTTAAGACGCCTCATCACCGAAATACTCGAACGACTCTACATACACACCATTCCACATAATGCAGCTTATCCCTTCCGCGACATTCAACGTTCCGCAGGCTGTAGACTGCAGCTCACCTCAATGCGCCCACTGTGGAGAGCGCGGCGGTGGACACAAAGACGGCTGTCCGTTTGGTATTAAGGCTGATGAGAAGAGGACCTAAGGTGGTGACCCTGTGTGTTAGCACTTTTTTACACGCTTTCGCGCACGACTCAGTTTCTTACTAAACTTGATATTTGTTTCAGACCCTGTCGGCTCATTCTATCTGTCCATTTAGTTCTCTTTGCCCATTATGCTCTGATTTGATTTGTATCCGTATTTTTGAATGTATCTTCACTGTCACTATGCATTTCCTGGTCCCGGGTTACTGTTCGCCTCAACCCTCACTGTAGCCCTTTTAAAGTTGCTTGACTAAGCGACAAAGTACGGCCAATGGAATCCGCCCCAGTTAGAGATCCGGATAAGCAAAGGCAACATCATAGCGTGCTGAGATATTTTTACGTAGATTAGGATAATTGAAAAGCAAGTATCACCTCGTGCATTTAATCTCGCTTGAGCGGGACGAATAGCTAAGTTACAGTGGCTCATGACGGGTAGCATGATTTATTTTTTCCGTCTTTGTTACCCTGAGTTTGACGCTTCCGCCGCTCTTAATTTCCCCTAGGATCACGTAATCATTGTTGTGTTGTGGCTTCAATTGCCCCCCCGTGCCCCAATTGATGTACTCGGCCTTTTGTCTATGAAATTAAGCATCAGATTTGCTGTATTAACCTGGCGGCACAAGCTATAACGCACATTCCTACATGTTTGAGACTGTGGTACATCAATTAATGTCTTTGATCGGATTCCCTCAAGCGCCGCGGCTCCGCTTGAGTCATCGCTGTTTTGCGGGACCAAACCCATGCCTCGCGATCGAACGGAGTCTTTGTAGGCACCGCATGTCTCCCGAGCGCCGAGGCAAGGCTGCGTGCAGGCGAACACTCGTGCGCGCAGCTCCCCGTTGCGCAGCCGCAATGCACTTCAACGGCTAGGATCTCTTTTTGGCAGACGCCTGTAAGTTGGCCGAAACCCCAAACCCGAGCGAGTCCTTTGTCCCGCTCTGGTATAAAGATGGAAGCATTTCCGTCCCACAACTCTCAGAACATTGTCCACCCTCCTCAGTGTATTCTCTTATAACACGTCCACTTGAGTCGCAGCCCCAATAACTTCACGATGTCATCTTCCTCTTCATCACTCGTAAATTTCGTCCAAAGCACCAGTTCACAAGCTTCGGACAATAGTTCTGCACAATGCTGTCATTGCGGCTATCGAAACTCGCACGCGCCGGACTGTCCTTTCGGAATCAAGGGATAAACCAATGGCACTGGTGTACGTAGGCGGTCAATCACTTTTCTTATTTCATTTACAATTTTATTGACCAAGTCAACAGTTATGGCATGATGTAAAAGCTGATGGCGGTCGTCGCCACCTTACGCACCTCTTAATGTTTCACGTGCACCGGTAGTACTGGGAGACCACACATGGGCACCTTCTTGTTAATATTGCTAATGCAAAGATCCTTGCATAGAATTGTACCTATAGCTAATGCACTTGTTTGTTCTCTTCTACTTTTGTCTAGAGTTTCTTTGATCATTGTCTGTTTATCAATCATACGCTCCTCGTCTCCCTCGATGACTGCCCTCCTTTCATCATATCCTCCTTTTTGTTGCCCATGCATATACAGTACACACAGCTTCGGTGACATTTTTGACTACTGTGTTATTTGTTCTCTTGTAGCAGCTTGCACTGCTATTTTCGGCTATTTATCTGAGAAACCTTTGTGGCTGATAGCTACCCGGCACGGTCCCGGACCGGAGACCCAGGACGCGTGACACCAAATTCCGATCCAAGGTAATTATCGCCACGACGTCAGAGGTGAATATTCATTGCGACTGCAGCTCTTGATCATACTATCATCATGTCCGACGGTAAACCATTCATACTGAGCTGGGGAATTATTGGCGCCGGCCGCATCTCGTCGGAATTCGTCAAGGATCTCGTCCTGCCCACCGAAGGACGGAACGTTGCGGATGTATCACATGTCGTGGTTGCGGTGGGCTCGAGGAACGTCGCGAAAGCAGAGGAGTTTATCAGCAACTTCTGTCCGGAAGGTGCTTGCGCGCAAAAGGCAGGTCTTGTGGGGACTAAGCCTAAAGCAAGAGGAAGCTATGCAGAGGTGTACACGGATCCGGTACGCGCATTTAGGCCTTGCAAACGCCAGGAGCTTTCATATTGACAATCTTATCTCAGGATGTCGACATCATATACGTTGGAACCCCCCACACGTGTCACGTACGAAAACGACTTCTTGCTTTTGTCCTACAGAACCGCTAACATGCGATACACAGTTTGAGGATGCGAAGAATGCCCTCGAGGCTGGAAAACACGTCCTACTTGAGAAGGTTCGGCTAGGGTGTCTGTTACATCAACGTCGCAACTGACTATATGCAGCCCGCGACGCTCAATCAAGCCGAATTCAAGGTCCTTTCTGAACTCGCGAAATCCAAGAATCTATTCTTGATGGAGGCCGTGTGGACTCGATTTTTCCCACTAACGTACGCTCTCGAAGACGTTCTATTCAAGGAGGAGGCCATCGGGGAAATTAGGCGCCTCCAGTCGGATTTTAGTATTGACTTTATAGACGGTAGAACGTTCCATTTATTAGAGACGAGTGATCTGACCAAGTTGTGTCGCGTTTAAAGTGGTTGATGAGAGCAACCGTATGTTGAACATTAACCTCGCTGGTGGTGGTCTGCTTGACCTGGGTCCATACCCCCTCGTCTGGTAAGCTTGGATTCAGTAATATCGTATGCATATATGCTCTTGCTCATGTCTCTACGCACATCTAGGGCCCTCCTCCTCCTCTACCGTCATCCCCAGAACCAGCGGACCGCGCCGGAACAAATTCGTGCTTCGATGACCAAATATACCAAGACAAACGTCGATTTGTATACAGATTGGACGCTGGACTTCCCGCGCATTGGTTCCGGAGCCCGTGCGAGCCTTAGCACAAGCATCTGTGTGAATGGTCCGAAGGACGTGGTCACGCGCGTGCAAGGGACAAAAGGGTCTGTATTCTTACCTTCAGCGCCTTGAATTAAGCGGTAAGCTGATAACGACCGGGTCCAACTTACATAGGGAGATTATCCTTCCGTGGGCAACTGCGCGCCCTGATAGGTTCACTATCCGTCGTTCCAAAGTCGGCCGTGGACCGCAAGAATTCACTGAAGAGGTGGTAGAATTCCCAATCCAAGGGATGGGCCTAAACTGGGAGGCAGACGCTGTTGCGCGTTACATAAGAGGTAAAGGCTCTCCATGCACTTCTTCTGTCGAACAGTACTGAATTGCAGGATAAACCCTTATAGATGGCAAGATTGAGAGTGACCGCATGCCGCACGAGGAAACGTTGCTGGAGCTTGCAATCTTTGACGAGATACGCCGTCAGGGCGGCTATGTCTTCCCTGAGGGACTGGAAAAGGTCAAATTGAGCTCCTAAGTTCTGAAACACAACAGTTTGAATGGGGCGGCAATGAAGTCTGTACTTGTACGTGCCTACTGAATATGTCATTATTGGTGATAAAGTGAAATATGTGTACTTCCTTGTAAGCCCACTAGTAAATAAGCAACTCTGACTTTCTTTCATAATCTCTGTTTAGTCGAAGGTGAAGATGCTTAAGTTCGCCCGAACACAAACCGCCTGCAAGTTCGGAAACTCGTTTCAAACGTCCATCAGGATAAATAGAACACAGCTCAAGTGGTAATGCACGCGTAAAGTACACACGCACCCCGAAACCGAAACCGAAATCAAATCTTGTGCTTGGTGAAACCTACTGTGTATTCAGGACATGCTTTCGGAGACGCCTACTTGGTTAAGCTCCGCTAAAGCGTATACCTAAATCCGCTCCAGGCATCGCCCTTGTCAATTTTCACAGCATCCACACTCTCGTACACCATCACATCGTCTTCCGTCTTCGCGCTTGAGCTCGAGCTGCCGATTATTTCGTCGCGCTCGCCGCGCGCACGGCGCTCATTCTCGGCTTTAAGTACAACGCGCATGAGGAATGAACACAAAAAACCAATGGCAATGTACGCGAGCACGATGCCATGCCCGAGCGAATACCACGGCTTGTCCTGTGCACGATACTGGTGCGGCTCAAGTGTGGTAGAGTGGAAAAGTAGAATATAAGTTCTGATGTAGAAGAAAAAGTTGGGGCAATGGCGATGTCATTTTGCTTACCACATTAGAGGTGACGGCGCCATTAAGGTTCGCCCTGGTGTCAATGGGCCTTGAGAACGAGGAGAAAAGCTGACGCAACGATTAGAACATACCAGCCAATGGCCATGCCGAGTACAGCACTCCTCTTGTAAGAGCCTTCGGTATTGGCCGATACCCAGGCACTGTTGACGGCACACTCAGAAGAGACAAAGTAGGAAGCCATAATTCAACCCTCACACGGAGTTCGCTGCGAACTAGGATAAGCGGCGTCGGACGCGGACAAAATACATGAACCCACGGATTATAGGATATATTCCCCTGTGAAGAAGGAATACAAGGTTCCGCCAAATCAAGATTTGTTAATTTAGCACGAGCAAGGGATCCTAACTCACGAAGCTGCCAGGAAGCATGCGAAGTACGACAGGGCCGGATTCCTTGACGCGACAAGGATGATATACCCTACCAAGCCTACCCAGAATAATGTAAGCACAGCAACCTCGAGAGTGGAGTAGCTTACCACCGGCGAAGAGGCTCCTGAGTTTGGTACTGTGAGATGATTTCGCAACAGTAGGATGCAGATAGAATTACTGACATGTTAATGTACGCTCGTTGTCCGATTCTATCACCGAGAAAGCCAACGACGCATGTCACCAGGCAGGCCCAAGCATAAACAGGGACGGACAGCAGGTTTGCCTTATTTGCCTCAAAGCCTAGAAGGAGCCGGACGTAAATAAGCCTGACTGGAGTCCCCAGAGGATCATCAGTCATCGGATCGCACCAAGCTTGAAACGGGCGTTCAGATAATGATGAACGCCGACGGCGGGGAAGAGTGGTCAATATTAACGTACTTCATTGATGACGGTCGGTGTGAAGAGCGAGAACGCGAACAGGGGTCCATCACTAAAGGAAGAGAATATTTAGATCGAGGATGCCCGAACAAAGCCTAGGTTGGTCTGACAAGCCCATGTATATTCCCACTATTAAAACGTCAGCTCTACGAAGAAGGCACTTGCGGAAACGGACGCACTTGCAATCCATGTCTTCTTGTCGGAGAGGCCCTGCCAAACATGTTTCATCTTGAAGGCCTCCCCACCAGCGGAGAACTGCTGATCAGCCTGCAGACGGTCAATGATAAAATTTCCTGAGAGACAAAAACAACAGTAGTTACTGTGAGTATTTATCTTCGACGGTCGTGGGTACTTACTTTCATCTTCTGTCAAAAATCCCGCAGTGTCAGGGAAGTCCTGAACCATCCAGAAAGATGCGATCGCAACTAGTACTGTGAAAAGTCCTTCTAGGATGAAAACCCATGCCCAAGCAGGTTTGCCACCAACGCCATCCATTTTTGAAATGGCTGCTGCAAGAAGACCGCCTATAATACATCGCATTAAAACAATGTTAAATTAGCGCGAATCGGCGAACTGACCGAAAGCACCAGCGACCGTCGCGGACGTAAAGAAAAGTGCG
Organism: Coniferiporia weirii; assembly: GCA_024195185.1. NCBI lineage: Eukaryota > Fungi > Basidiomycota > Agaricomycetes > Hymenochaetales > Hymenochaetaceae > Coniferiporia > Coniferiporia weirii. The sequence continues at coordinate 34,576 of JAKOPK010000260.1, forward strand.
ACACGGGAGCCAAGTTCCGACCGCTTGTACCAGCTTACAGTTGTGTAATTTAAGCAATCGTAGTGCTAAGCGCTTTCTCCACGCTTACCAAGACAAGTAGAAGGCGATACCTGGATACAGGCCGGACTCAAATACACCCAGGAGAACTCTAAGGGCTTCATCAAGTTCATATATGAGTTGCCACGGACATGAAGGACACTTAGTGGAAAATACTTACTGACGAGTCCCCCGTAGTTCTTAGCCGTTCCGTGAAGCGTCTTCCGAGTTATATGTCGGAGTGATGTCTAGTCAAACCGAACAAGAGTTTCGGTACGCACCATGACAACACCCCATAACAAGACAAGAAATGAAAGCCATCTCGATGGCCTCAATTTTTTCAATAGCACGTTACTGGGCACCTGATAACGAATAGCTAGATACAAGTTCTTCCTTTCTATGCAACTGGTCGACCAACCTCGAACAGTGCATAAGGAAAGAAGAAGCACGTGAGCGCTATGAGGTACTGGGAGTCGGTGAGATGCAGGTCGCTTTCCATATTATACAGCTATAGTCGGGGGAAACCTTCAATAACGCGAGAAGTAAGCAGGAGACATTGATACCCTAGCATTTCCAATGTTGGCTCTGTCAAGGAAGTTCAGAAGATACAAAAGTGCCAGCCATGGAATGATGTAGAGATCGATCTTCCGCAAGAGCTTCTTCCCATCCACCGCATGGAGAGCGGGTTCACTGATGTCTAGAGACTCGGACGGATCCGATTTAACCTTCGTAGCTAGAACCTCAGAATGACTAGCAGGAGGCTTTTTCATGTCTTCGTTGACTCCCAGGTCCCAGTGAGCAGGCGCGTCCGAGTCCGAGATAGTAGTGTCCATCATGAAAAATCCCGGTGTACTAGGTAATGTTGGGGTGAACGAAGACGAGACATTTATTCCGGCGAGAAGATTGGCCCTTATATCTAACGCCAACGGCGATAAGGAGAGAAGAAGACGGTGTATTCGATGTCAGACGACCGGACAGCGTCCCGGCGGTTCAATTTCCTTCCGCAAGTGGCGCTCTTCAGAAACAGCCGCAAACAAACCGGCGTTCGCCGTTGCCCTCTTCCGTTTATCGTCCCGGAACTCAGGTGTGCATAGATTCTACTCGCTTCTCAACCGTCGTCAATATCGATTCTTGCTAACATATACGAAGTTATCTCATAAACCAGAAATTTCCGTCGTACTATACCTGGGTGGGGCGGAGGAGACCAGATCCAACGTGTAAACTTGGCAGAGGGCTTTCTCGTGTTGCCGTGAGCCTGCGTGCCGGGAATGTTCGAAACAACGACGGTCCGTATCACGGAGTCCTCAGAAAGGTTCCAACACGTTACGCCCATGTTGGAGTTCGCTGTTGCGGAGCACAATACAAGGCTTGTTTATAGGAGAACGTCCTCGCGATCACCCACGACCGCTTGCCGTCCATCTCGTTTGTGCCGTTCGTTCCTTGCTCCAACAAATCGAAGCCCTCCTCGGATTTCCTGCTGCCAGCCAACTGCCTTATTAAGGTCCGGAAGGGTAGAGACGTTCGTCAAGTAAGAAAGGACATGTTGAGTTCTTTGAAAGCAGGGCACCTTAACGCGTACTTGTTACTGTTACCGTAGCGGTCGAAACACGGATTCTTCAAAGCCCTTTCTGCATACGTAATGGCCTGGTTGCTTGCACATGCCGGATGAATGAAAATCAATACTTGGGTTTTTGCGACCGAAGGCATTATAGGTAGTCCGGGCTCCTCTAACTTCGGGTGTTGATTATTCTTTTCTTATACTGCGAGTTCCGCCCCATTGACCTCTCGTGTTACTCTCAGATCCCAGTACGGAAGAGCGCACGTAACTTGTCCTATTGCTTCACTGTCGGAAAATGGCTAGTTTTAAGAGTGCTTAAAGAAACAGCAGAGCATCTTACCATTAGTGCGGGTTGAAGAACAATGCTGGTCACATCGTTGCGGGATCACTGCATCCTCAGCATTTATTCTTGTGCGTAATGATACAGGGATGTTACGGGCACTGTTGGGGATATCTACGCCCGCGTCTGAACTTCAATCTTGGCAAAATGATCTGTAGGTAAGCACACACTTCTCGACATTTTATCTTTATAATGGAGGCTCCCCTTGCGGTTGCTGCTTTCCCTTCCCGTGGCTGGTGATGATCCTTGGATCCCTTCCAACTTGATAGGAAAAGCATGTCGAAACGGAGTGTCTGGTGGTACCGCGGAAATTCACAAACATTGCTCGCTACATTGGTGTCGAAACAAAGTACGTTGCCTTATGACCCGAAGTGCAACAATCCCGTATTGTGGAGCAATACTATTGGATTCAAACTTCGCCATTCACGGAATCTATCTGCTAAACGAGGCCGGTCCACGAGCCATACTGCTGCTAGGTCTAGGGTGATGGGGGACTCCTATTTTACACACCTTGAAACGGTTATTATCGATGAGAGCAAGTCAAATATGCACATAAAACTATGCGGTGGCTACAAACTCGCTAAATCTGGATTTTCGTGCTTACAACACTACAACACGGGCTGATGTAAAAGAAAAACTAAACGCAAAGCATTGCACGTATCCACAAACTAGATGCTTCCCAATTCATTTAGCATTTTACTTTGCTCCGATATTGACTTAACAGGCGATCCGAGACTTGCTTAGAGCTGCCGTTCCGTTACGCCACACTTGCGTCACATTATCATTCCACACGTGGATTCCATCGCACCAGCATATATGGGTTGCGCCCGACGGCCGGACCCTCAGCATTCATATTAGCTAAGCGCAAGTCGATCGCACCGGTATAAATGACGAGACCTATTCCAGCCCCTAATACTCAGAGTGTCCCCTGCCTATCCTCCGTACATTCCTACTGAATCGCCTACGTAAATCCAAATTCACAGGACCCGTCACTGGCACTCTCCAAAATGCTGTCTCCCTTCACATCACCCGCCGACTTCGCCCAGAGCTCGGTCCTTCATATTTCCGACTATAGCTCAGCACAGTGCTCCCATTGCGGTTACAGGAACTCGCATGCCCCCGACTGTCCCTTTCGCAACAGAAAATAAACTTGTCTTTGTTAATTGTACTGTACGTTGCTTTGTTTGACATCCAGCCCGTTTGGCTGAGCTAATGCTTATTTCGTTTAAACTAGATCGTATGGCAGATGATGAATGAATTTTGGCACCAAAAATAAATATGAAAACATACCTTAGCAATTGTATAGTGGGTATGTGCGCACCATTAGCAATGTTGGAGGTCATGGAATAATGAATTTGAAATTCAGTCTTCTATGCGTTTCTCGATTCTGGTTGGTGTATTCCGATCCGACAATATGATAAAATATGTATTCCCCAATCGAAGCAAAAACGTGAGCGATAAACGCTCCCGTACATAGTCACATTCGGTGAGATCCATAATGAGGTTCAAGCTAGAGGCCATTATGGTTTTTGCCCTGAGATTTGATAGTTTCGCGTACTACTAATAACACTCCCCCGCTTCCGGAGCATCTAAAGAGGGCTCTGCGTCATCTATGTCAAGACACACGCCGCAACAAACAAAGGAGATAAAGCTCGGACGATGGAGTGTAGTATTAATTAGCGCAGTTCTATGTTTGCGGTCTTGCCTCTCGAGTTTGGTAGCGAGGATGACTACGTTTATCATTTCTTTCGCGCCGTCGCCAAATTTCCCGACATTGCCGGGCTATGACCTTTATTGGTAGCTTCATTGACGGCTATGCTAATCGTTCAGGTATAGATCGAACTGCCAACAGAGCCAACAAACGTACTTGCGTTTATTCACGGCTGTTACTTAGTACACGAGAGCTCTTAAACCCGTAAAGACATAATAAAGTGCGGGACTGACAGAAGACGGTTTGGTGATTTCTTTTTCAACGGCAGGAATCAATTGGGCTTAACCAGATCGTATGTTAAATGACGATAGTCCTTTGCGATGAAATAAGAGCATGAGCACGTACCTTAGCGATTGAATAGCGAGCGGGTGGTACATACATGGCCCTTCGTAATGGCCACGCAAAACAAGGAGTGGCCGACCATCGGTTTTCAGGACACGCGGTTTTTATTACATTCTCACTAGATAGTCCGATCCAAGTTTTTTGTTACAACCGGAAACAAAAACCGCCAGCGGCAGATATTCCCGCATGTAGTTACAACAGATGGTATTTGATGGCGACATTAAAGCCTGAAGGCCGAAAAAAGTTCCCGCCTTTAGACCAATTGTCCTAGTCAATGTATTGGAGACCGTCGCCACTTCTCGGTTTCCGAATCATCTAAAAGAGTTTTAGTAGTTGTCTTCAACTTACGAAGAACTTACTCACCATGGGCATGACTACAGGAGGTTTACGCCATTTTGGGTTGTCATCGCCCAAGAGGACTTGTGCCGTGACGGAAAACCCGAACAACTCGTAGAATGATACATTGGCGATGTTGCTCGAGAAGAGGTAAACAGAGCGCCCTTGACTGTCAGCCTATTTTCGATGTTAACACGCCCAGATCACGACAAATAAGGAAAATGAGTTTTATACCATGGAAAGTATGGTCTTTACTAGAGCAGTTCCGTATCCTCCACCTTGGCGCTCGGGATTCGTAGCGAGAACCTCTATGTATATCATTTCTGCTTCGCTGTCGCCTAGTTTTTCGTCATTTAACTTCTCCACCTTTATTCGTGCCTCTTTTGATCGCTGTAATCATGTAAGCGTTGGTCGGAATGCCGGAAGAGCGGACGAATGTACCTTCGTCTGTTCGCGGCTATTGATCAAGTATCCGAAAAGAGTCACAGCCGTACCAAGGACGAAATCAATCGCACGTTCAATAGGTGGCCTTTTAGCGGCGTCTTTCCGAGCAGGAATCCTGAACAGAAAACTTGTAGATAAGCTGCGTTTAAGCACGGTGTTAAGAACGTACGCGACGAGGATCCCATCTCCAAAATTCACCGTATAGGCGAGGATGCGTTTGATAGAACGACCAAACGTGACCTTCCAGAGACGTTTATTTATGGCCTGAAGGCGGGGCCCGGGCTTCTTTGCCCCCTGGGAGAAGTGTCGGTGACCCGCGAGGAGTGTACAGTAATTTCACGTACCTCGTTAATATAGGCGAATACAGGATCATCCTTAAACGCAGCATTGTATGACTCATATGCGTTGTCCAAGTGTTCTATCAGCCATAGCTAGGTAAGAACAGCAAGACTATCGTAACAGTTTTCGTACCTTTACGAAGAGGCACGACTATAGGAGTGGCACTGCTCTTTTCGTCGTCGAAGATATCTGTTTTGCTGGGGCTCATGATGCAGGTGCTTGTGGCTGTTCAATTCCAGGTGAACAATTCGCCGCGTCCGCCTTTTATTTTCGATATCGCCCCTAGGAAAGGAGCACATGTTTCGCCAGTAAAGACAGCGGATTGATTGTGAGTCGATTTGCCAGGCGCGCGGCTGCGCGGGGTCATCACGTCATGATCGGGTACATCGAATCACGTGACATGAGAAACTGAGGTCACCACAAGGCAGCTTGAATTACACTCTGGTGGCACGCTCCTTCCGGATCCTGGC